>VXAA01004764.1:165919-182964 GCA_013399115.1 Anseranas semipalmata
TTTTTCCTCCACTGAATGTTCCTACTGCAAGAAAAGAAGTCTTACAGTCCAGGGATACTGACAGATTTCTAAGGCTAGAAATTGCATTAGACTTAGATACTGTAGTTAATTCCTCAACAGTCTTACTGATTCATTTTCACGACAGTTTCTTACTTCATAAGTTGGAAGGTGGATAGGCATCCTGGTTTGAGTTTGTGAGATGAGTACAGTGTGTGGAGGATACTAAATGGTGCCTGGAAGAGGAGAATGGAATCCAGCCAGCAAGAATAAGAGGATGGGAACAGGGTAATAAGAAAGAGAGACAGGAGGAAAATTAGGGTCTGTTTTATGACAGAGGCTGTTGACTATGTGGGATATGAATTTGTGCTGGACACTCAAAAAATGCTCCCTTTCAGAGCAACTATGATGGGGGAGAAAACCTGCTGACCTGACCTGCTCACCGCCTTTCAGGTCTCTGGTGCTTCTAAGAGTGCCCAGCAGCTATCCTCCTCTGAGCCTGAGCTTTCAGCCTAAATGTTCCCATCAACTCTCTCTTAGAAAGGGGAAAGGAAAAAATACAGGAGGGGAGAGGAAAGACAGACAGAAAGGGAAAGTGTGAAGGACAAGCAAGATTCAAATGGAGAGTGAAAACTCAGATGAATAAATAGCTTGTAAGGCCAGAGTGAGAAGACACGAAAGCAAAGAAAGTAGGTATTTTAAGACAAGAAATAGTTCTTCTGGGCCTTGGCATCTCTGTTTTACACATTTAAGGAAAGGTGAGGGGAGAGCCTTCTTGGATATAACTTTATGTAAGTGTTAAATGTAATACTCTAACCTTCACTATTCAGGTACTAGGTGTTTAAATTGTACTCCAGTATGATCAGAGCTAGGAGGTAGTCAATATGGGGAGAAATCAGTAATATATTTGTAAAAAGGAAAATGCTGTTTTCTCCTGGTATATTTAATACTTTATTCTGAAGATATATTTACCTTCTGCATGGTCCTGGCTGTTGCAGGTTATACACTGAGTTAGATATTTCCAATATCTCACTAAAGGGAGACATACTTCTCTGTATCAAACTTGCAGTGACCTTAACACAAGCAGAGTATTCAGAAATCTTAAACTGAACTCAGAAACCTTGTCATGTTTTTTTTTTGTTTTGTTTTTGTTTTTGTTTTGTTTTGTTTTGTTTTTGTAGCAGGATAAATGCAATGATTGGGTTTGCAATTCATGAATATTGGCATTTTTATACTACTGTGCTATTTCAAAACAGGGAAAATACTTGATGAACTATCCCTGGATTGTGTCAGTCCAGAAGACTGTCCTGTGTGTGAAGTTGGAGATGTCAAGATCCCACATGGAAGGAGAATAGTTTTGAACAGAGATGATCCACAGCACTGTAAATCTTGGTATGACAGAAGGGTTTATGCAGTGAAATAGCCTGTCTGTTGAGTAGGATGAAGGGAGAGAGATGAAGTGAATCCCCATGAATATGTTTTTGGACTTAACTGTAAATATACCACTGAAGATGAGTCTTGGAAACCCTCTTTTATGTCAGTACCCCTTCTTATATAATCAGAAACTGAAGTTTTTTGATAATGGCCAGGATTATTGGCTGTCAGTTGAATTTAAGCAAGTGAAATCCAAAAATTCCTTTCATAAATGTCTTTTCCCATGTGTAGGGTGGCCCCACTAACTCCAGTCATTCCTCTTCTTTCTGTGAAAGATGTGATCCAACATCAGTAAAGCCATCAAAACTCTTTCCTCTTGCTGGCACAAAAACTAAAAATAAAAAAAATCCTATATGTAGTGCAAGATCTGAATGTGCACTCATTCTAGAACTTGCTGAGATTATGAGTAGTTGGAAATGTGTAGTATAATTGGAAAAAATAATTTCCTCAAGATTTTAAGATGATATCCTGTGGCCTGATCCTGCATGCATGCTTTTCCAACCAGGATGAAATTAATGGAAGGGTGCGTCATAATGTGGGATTAGGACCTTCAGTTGCAAAGTGGCAGAGACAGATTTTCATTCTGCCCAGTGGCATGTTACATAAAGGTCTGTATTACCTGAAAGCTTGGCATGCTCCAGATGTCTAGTCCCTTGGTGGATACTTTCACTAGTCATTCATAATGCTATCAATGCAAAAGAGTTTTCCATCATGTAATTTGACCAAATTTAATAGAAACTGAGTTGTAAAATTGCAGCAGCTATTAGCCCAGACTAACACCTTAGCTCCAAACACTTTGAACCTCACAGAAGCTCTGAATGGGTATGAACTTTGAATTCCTGGCCTCTTGCTGGAGCTAGCGTACATCTGTGTTATATACCCAGGGCATGAGACTGTTAGGCTGATCAATATTACTTTTTTTAAAAAGCAGTATAAATGAAGAGCCTTGAATTCCATCAAAAGGTCAAGAAAGAATCTTCATAAATGAGTCTCCGTTCCCTAAGTTTTGTAATCCTTAATAATAATTTGTCTTAAATATTGATACACTGGCTGCTGCTCACAAAAGATTTCAGAGCATTAGGAAAACTTACCTCACTAGGGAAACATCCTTTTGCATAACTGTCACCTAATTTAGATGCCTACACCATCTGTACAAACAATAGAAAATATTGCACAAAAATGAATTTTATAGCAAATATCCAAAGGAAATTGGAAACTAGAAGAGTCTTGTTCATATTAGGATTAAAATAATAAATCTTCCATTGCTGTGCATTAATGCCAGAAGTAGCTGTGCATTCTTCAATTAAAAAGACGTTAAAAGCAACTTGAAAAAAACATACCCCAGGGAGAATTTAAACTAAAATGCCACATGTAAAGTGATGTATTTTCCTGGAAAATGGCACCCTCTTCTAGTATTGACTTGTTTAGTTTATACATCCTGGGTTTTCTCTGGCAGAGCAAATGAACACTTTTTGGTCCTTGCTCCTTCACAGACTTTCCCTACCCTGTCTCTTGGACTGTCCAGTAGTACAAGGAAAATACATTGTCTGTACCTGTACTACACTGTCTGTGAGTACAGTGATGTTCTTTGCTCAGATAACTGAAGTAAAGAGAATGATACAACCAGGAATTATCAAGGCAGAAGTGTTAAAGCCTTGCTAAAGATAGAAAGAAATGAATTATAAACAAGTTCCTGAAAGGTAAAGAGTGACAGACGTGAAAAATCTCATGGGATAAAGGACGGATGAACAGTAGAAAAGGCAGACATAGGGGGGGCAGGGGAGGGAAAGAAAACTAGGAGCTGAGATGGAAAGGGAAAGAGAAAAATGTAATAATGGAGGTGAGTAGAAATGCTGATGGAAGATAAATAGGAAGAAAAAGAGAAAACAGCTTAGGTAAAATACGTTATTCTTTATGAGTATAGGAACTGACAAATAGAACACAGTAAGTAAGAGGAAAATAAAAGAGACATTAAAAAAAAAAAAGAGGAAAATAACAAAGGAGACATTAAAAACAAACAAACAAAAAAAAACAACAACAAAAAAAACCCACAAAACTATAGAGGATGAACATGTGCCAAAGCTGTATTCAAAGCAAAATTAAATTAGGAAAAATAAAAGGAAACTAGTGCACTTTAGAGGTAGAAAAAAGGCTGCTTGTTGGTTTTGCTAAGGTTAAAACCTAGGTAAACCAAGCCTCCTTACAGAGTCTGCTGAGTCATATCAGAGCCAAAAGTGTCTTGTCTACTCTAGGATTTTACTTTGTATTATCTGCCTCCAATTTGCTTCATGGTTTTTCTTCCTTGTGAAGCAAACCACGTCTGCCAGTTAAGTCCACTAGTGGCCTATATTGCTCAAGCTCTGTGGGTTTCTAGACAGTTCTTAGACCCAGATTTTACACATTTTACCAAAAGCTGTAGTAAGAAGAGTTTCCTCTGACAAACACACCATACATTTCATATTTTCCTGCATCTAAACAAACATGCACAAACAGTTCCATCTCTGAGTGAGTGCTAAGGGGTTTGGGTCTACAATTCCGTGTAGGGAAATGGAAGGCCCCCCAGATAATCACTATTTTGGTTTTGTTCTGTTTCTGAGATATGTAACCAGTGAACTTTATTTTGTTAGGTGTGGGTAATGTGTTGTTATAAGCATTGATTTTTTTACAGTTAAATTTGGTGATTTTTGTAGTCTGTGTGAAGGGAGGAACTTATCCTGTGTATCCTGTGAACCAGTGGAAGAAATCCTAACACCAACAACACCTGCTCCAGAGGAGGACATTGAACTAGCACCCAGTGAATACTCATGCAGCAAGATGATGGACTTGGCCTTTCTAGTGGATGGCTCAAGTAAACTGTCAGAGGAGGACTTTGAACAGCTGAAGACTTTCATAACTGGCATGATGAAGAAACTCCATATCTCCCAAAAGAAAATCCGAGTGTCAATTCTGGTATATAGGGCTGGACCCACGATCTATCTTGGCCTTAAAGATATCAAAACGCAGTCCCAGATGAGAAAAATTGTCCAAAGCATAAAATACACAGGTGATGAAGTAGCGTCTGCTGCGGAAGTCCTCAAATATATTGTGTTTCAGGTGTTTGGAAAAGCAGAAAGGACCAATGCTGCCAGAATTGCTGTGCTATTTATAGCAAGCAAGTCTCCAAGAAAAGTCCGCACCATCATCCCAGCTTTGAAGAATAAAAAAATCACAGTAGTACCTGTGGGGATTGGACCACATGTTAATGTGGAACAAATCAGGTTCATTGAAAAACAGTTACATAGTAGAGCCTTCTTAATGAACAATGTGTTGGAGCTAATGGATAACCAAGATCTCCTCATTGATTATCTATGTGATCTTGGACCTGCAGAAAGTCCTCTGTTACAAGCTATATCCACTCCAACAATGTCTAATGTCATATTTCCCCAGTGGGTGCTCACAGAACCACCACCCCTTTCAGAAAAACCCACCCCCAAAACTCTGGACATTGCTTTTGTTGTTGAAGGATCGGACAACATAGGGGAGGAAAATTTCAATATCATCAAGAAGTTCCTTGAGAAGGTGATCACAGGAATGAATGTAGGAAGAGAAAATATTCATATTACTGTCATGCAGTATTCAGACACTGTCACTCTGGAGTATTCCTTTAGGGAAATACAGTCAAAGGAAAGTATTATTGAGAAAGTGAGGAGCATACCCTACCAAGGAGGGAAGGCCACCAACACTGGGCATGCCCTTGATTATATTTCCAAACACACATTTACACCAGCAAATGGGGGCAGGCAGGATGTACCTCACTTGGTATATATGGTGTCAGCCAATCCTTCCACTGATGTTATCACACGACATCCCAGAAGCATAAATGTTATTCCCATAGGCATAACCCCCAATGCAAACGTCCAAGAGCTCAGAAAGATCAGTCAGCCTAATAGCCCAATAATCTTGCACAGTTATAGCACACTTATTGAAGAAGCACCTGAATTAGTGCTGCATTCGTGCTGCTCTAATAAAATTTGGACAGAAATTCCAGGTAAAGTTTGATGTATTTTTTGTGTGATTTCCTGTTCCCTGTCTCCTGTCTCCTTTGTTCCCACCCCACCTCTCTGACCTTTCTCATATCTTATTTGGTATTTTGTCCAAATGCCAAGGAAGGACCATTTATCCTTATTGGAGTCAGGTGATGCTGCCCCAGTTCAGCAGTACAGTCCATTGGCTTGCAGCCAGTCTTCTGTAGGCTTAGAAGGCCTTGGCTGTATTTGCCAGTAATGTACAGTAGCTTTCAGATAGTATGGAGACTGACAGAAGAAAAAAAACTATTCTCATCTGCCTGACTCAAGCAAATAAGCAAGTTCCTCATATCTGAAATGACTTCATTTTTCTTTTTCTGGTTTATTATTTTTTTTTTTTAGTCCCCTGAGAGTAAAATAATGTTAGCAGAAAAACAGGAATTGAAATATAAATCTCAAGGCCTTCACTAAAGAGGTATTACAAAGGAGGGCCATGAGGATGGCCAGAGGGCTGGAGCACCTCTCCTATGAAGACAGGCTGAGGGAGTTGGGGTTGTTCAGCCTAAGGCTCTGGGGAGACCTTATAGCCGCCTTCCAGTACCTAAAGGAGGCCTACAGAAAAGCTGGGAAGGGACTCTGTCAGGGAGTGTAGAGATAGTACAAGGAGTAATGGTTTTAAACTGAAAAAGGGTAGATTTAAATTAGATATTANCAACTGGTCGTTACCCTGCTTTGTTTACCCAAATTGCGGATATCTGCCCTTTCTGCTCCTGCCAATAGATTAGTAGATGCTAGTTTTGGTTATCATGCATAAATAATAACCCCCTTTTTCTTTTTTTCTTTTTTTCTTTTTTTCTTTTTTTCTTTTTTTCTTTTTTTCTTTTTTTCTTTTTTTCTTTTTTTCTTTTTTTCTTTTCTTTTCCTTTTTTTTTCTTTTTTTCTTTTTTTCTTTTTTTCCTTTCCCCTCTCAGAGTTGTGCAGCAAGCCAATGGATATCATGTTTCTTCTGGATGGAAGTTCCAATGTTGGAGCATCAGAATTTGAAGAAATGAAAAACTTTGTACAGGCATTTATTGGAAGTGCTGATATCAGTATGTAACTGTCTTCTAACTCAAGTACATAAAGACTTTTTGTATTCTTTTGCTTATACAAGACAAAAAAACAACTCAACACTATAGTTCTTTTATTTTTTGTGTTTAAATGATCCATTCCAATCCCTCAAAAAAAATTACATTTATATTGGGGAAATTCAGCTAGTAAAACTTTTGGTTCAGATGGAGCTCAGTTTCCTCCTGACCCAAGCTGTTCTGGTTCAGGCAACTAAAGGTTTGATATGTAATTCAGTGAATAGTGTCATGCAGAATAGCTAGGACAGCATCTCTGATGAGAACTTCCCTTTTTACTGTACTGGACATAAGAAGTGAGTGCACCAAGTAGGCAAAAAGGTCCCTGTCAAGGGATGGAGATTTAGCTGAACTGTTGTTCAATGGCAGAAAAGCAGAAATACATGTTTATTTTTGTTTTAGTTCTGGATTAGGTCCAAAACGCTTGAAAATAATGGTTTAGGTTTGGTTCTGGTTCAAGGAGGAATGAATAATTCAGAGGGCTTTTGCTTCAGATTTGGTCTGACTGCAAGGTTTTGGTCTTTGGGCTAACCTAAGTCACTGGAACTATCTTTTTAAGATTTATTTCCTGACCTGTGTTGGGTGACAGATGTTTTCTGGGAGTGCTAGGCTCACTGATCATGCAGAGTATGTGCTGATGGGAGATATACCTCTAGTTTGGTCATTCAGCAGCTGTCCTCCAGAATACTACGTATTCTGGTATACATGAAGGGAGCATGAAGCACAAGCAGTGAATTAGGACATTGTGTGCTTTTGCACCAATCAGTATTCGATCCAGCATTAAACCATTTTGCGTTTTTCATGGGGCGCCAGCTTTGCCACTGGGTGTTGACATGTTTGTATCATACCTGTGCTTCCAAAAGAGGTGATTACCAGCAGTTGTACTAGATAGAGAACTCACAGAAGAAAAGTATAGCATTTCTGTATGTCTTGAATAACTTATATTGGTTAGAGATCATACGTGGAAGGCTCTCTATTTCTGAAAATTGCATACAAGGAAGATACAGAGAAGCAAGCCAAATAAAACAAAACAAGCAATAAAACAATAGACAATTTATTTTCACCTGGCTGTTTTGCTTATCTTTAAAGCATGTAATAGCAAATGTTACATCATTAACAACAGGACAATAATAATGAAGATATGAAGTAAGTCCTCACTACAGCCTTAGTTTTAAAATCTTTGAGAAGACCTTGGACAAATTGTAAAGTGCAGTGGGTAGAACCATAGAATCATCTAGGTTGTAAAAGACCTTCAAGATCATCAAGTGCAATCATCAAGTCCAACCATCAACAATATCCAGATCAACATAGGGCTGCAACATCTGGGTACATGAAATCACAATTAATAGTAACTTTATTCATAAATGTTTTACAAAGCATCGCTAAAGAATAGTAAGGTATTATATACATGTTATAAGTACCTTCAGTATGCAGTAGAAGTCCCTCTAAGACCATGGAGAGGTACAGCCAAACATTATAAACAATGTATTGCCCAGTTCAATTCTACAACAGTTTGACATTGATTATTTATATCAACCCTCTGTTAATAGTTTTATTCATACTTCATACATAACGCATAAAAAGAATCAGGATGTCAGAGAATAGCAAAACTTGGAATTTCTCTTCATTCCCCCTTGCAGGTCATGCTCCCTGGCAGAAATATGTCACATGGTGCAGCCTGATGCATGTCACTCAAGTAATGTATGACAGAGAAATTTGCATGAAATATAGTCTTCTGGGAGTCTGGGCCATCAGGCAGGTTGGGGGATAAAAATACCACTCTTGCAAAACAATGTGCACATAAAAAAGTGATGTTTAGATAGTTTTAATATGGAAGAGGAAAAACATTTGGTGATCAGTAGTGAAATTCTCCAATCATGGTCAAATTAATCTGAGGCAAAATACTGCATGCCGATTTTTGACAGAAAAGCAACTGTTTCCAGCAACATGTGCATATTTTTCCCCTTAGGAATAGTACAGTTTTGATCTTCTGATTGAATATACAGCTTTCACACTCTGATGGAAAATCCGTGTCTAGTTGTGTTTAATGTAAAACACCACCATAATATATCCTTTAGATTTTATTTTAAGACATTCATACACATTGCGTAAAATGTTTGTTTTCTGCTTTTCACTTCAGGCAATACTTCAATTCATGTGTCAGTTCTCCAGTATGCCAGGGAAAATAATCTAGAAATTTCGTGGAACATGTCTCAAGAGACTGAAAATCTTGTGGAGATGGTACGCTCGATTCAACAAAGGGAGCAAGGTCCTACCAGACTGGGTGAGTGATTATGTGGATGTTGATGTTTAAATGAGAGGGGAGAAGAAAAAAAAAGAAGAGCCAAATATACTCTGGCCCCAGTCACCAATTTCTGTTAGTGTTCTGCACTAGGGCTGTCAGGTTTTTAATTCACTTATATCTTTACTATGTGTACATTTCTTGGTAAAGGTTTAATTTTCTTTATTAAAATGTAACTTCAAGTAACTCACATCAGGGTTTATCTTAAAGCATTTGGAAAGAGGAAGACCAGTTTCTTTTTAGCCCTGAAGTAATTCCCAGGATTTTAATTCATTATCTTTCAAGCAAGCAAAACATAATCAAAAAGTAAAGACTTTGATTGTTAACATTTCAGCGTCAATTATTGATTAGACATTTAGCAGCAGAGTTGCTTATGCTGACTTCAATAGCTGCCCCTCTCCAGCTGTGTGTTACTCTATGCTGAGCCAGTGTAATGGATCTGGTTGTAAAATAACTTAGTAAAACAGTAGTTATGTTCTGGGTAGTTTAGTTCCCTCATCAATTTGCCATGCTGGTCCCACAAAGACTCAGGTTGGCACAAGGCTGGGGATGGTGCCAGGGAGCAATGATCACCTAAGACAGCACCCTACCTGAAGTTACTTGTGAAACATCATCTTCCGTTCCAGAAAACTGCATCCTGAAAACATGTCCACTTTAATTTTCATGTGCTAAAGCATAACAGATTTCCCACTGGGTCTGTGGAAGTTCAGTACACACGTGTATCAGTTGTAGTGTTCAGCAAACAATGATTCTCCTACAGCATATTTGATCTTTCACCAGATACCCTGAGAATTTCGTTCTTCTGGACTGGAACCACATTTGCTCTGGCAGCAGCCTAGCATTAGGGTCCTATAAGAGCTGAGGAGTATACAGATTTTTAGGGTCTTTGGCCTACTTTGGACTGTAAAGAGTTATTGGTACAGAAAAGTGAGAAATAAAACCTGACTTCCATAGTTCGCAGGAGGATTAGCCATGATTGCTTTCTCAGCCTGGAGAAATAAAAATACCAGATGGCTGATGAGACTTCTATAGGCTCGTTGTGGGATAAACTATTACATACAAATAGATAAGTTTCATGAAGTCTTCTATGGTAATGTGTATAGTAAGCCACACTGACCTGCAGGATAAACAGAGAAAACATGGCCTTTGGGAAATGAAGGGGGAGAGGCAGCCACATGACATACTCGTTAGTGATTTGTTTATGTCTCATTGGAAAATGCTCAGAGACCATGATGAGGGATGTGGTATAATGAACCAAAATGGAATAGAGTTGAAGTAGTTCCTCCCAGTGAAGTAATGAAAATAAGTCACTGTGGTCCTGTCCTGCACCTTGTAATGTGTGTGAATTCAGCTGACTGAGTAGGAGACTCGACGTCCATGGGAAATGCATGGTCATTCATTTCATTTTGTCTGTGCTCGGGCCTCTGGAAACACAGAGACTGCTTAAAAAGTTTAGATAGCTCAGTTCAGATGTTGCGGTTCCGTAGGCAGCTTTTCTAGCTTATAGAGAACTTGATCGGATTTACCTATCAAAAAATATCATTGCCATCAGACCAGCACTGTTTCTTCTCATCTGTGCTGTTTTCCCTATGATAGAAACATGATCCTGTGTAATCCTTATGCAATCTGCTGATCCAGATCATCCTGTTTCAATCAAAGCTACATATACAGAGAACAACTGTAGGCTTGGGGCATGTGACTGGCTCTACCTTTCCTTAAAACCATGGCACTTACAGGGCAAGGTGACTTGTCTCCTAGGGTGCTTGCTTGCTCTCATATGCACAGTGTGAGAGAGCTGGTACGTATACAATACTGAACATGTAATACATGCTTGGAAGTTGTTATTCCTGCTTCAAAAGCTGGTGGGTGGAGATATGATAGATCTGCACGGCTCCAGGACCTGAAGTATGCTACAGACATGCTTGCTGAGCTGCAGTAGGGACCCTAGCTGCTGATGCAGTGGATGTAGTTGGATTAAAGAAAACAAAGGTGTCTGTCACTGCTCTGTATGGAGTTATCTTCAGAATGGGACTGTCGCCATTATAGCAGTGTGTATTACACCTGTGGGGGTAAATGTCCCTCTTTAAATGGTGACCTCGCTAAGTGCACGCAAGAGGTTCAGGTGAGTTGTTGCCATTGCTGTAAAAGTCTAACTGCAGAAATCTTTCTCTTTTTCTGCTTCATTTAACAACAAGGAAACTCAATAAGAGAGATACATTTTATCAGTAAGAAATAATGAAAAACTACAGAGTATTCAAGGGCATCGGCAGAACAAAAAGGAACAGCTTTTCCATGCTTATGCAGTACAATAACACCATATAAATTTGGTTCAAATAAACTATTAAAAAGAAGCTCTGGGGATATTCAGACATAATGAAATAGTGTACAACTTCACCTGAGAAATAACTGAAAAGAAAGAAAACTAACTGCAAGCAAGAGTTGACTGTATAAGCCTCCCTTCAGTTCTCTTCTATGCAAGAGAACTGAGAAGCACATAAATGTGCTTCTTTTCAGCATTCATGGGTATTTAGGAGAATTATAGAGAGCACAGTGAGCAGTCCCTAAAGTAAGTATCACTTAAAACTTTATAAAACCATGATTTTGATTGCTTACTAAACATAGCTCATTTTAGGCTGATGTTTTCCATGACAGCTGCCTGCATCAGCCTCAAAATTTGGAGGAAGCATGATCTATGTGGTATGTGGTATTAAAAAAATTGTTAGGGATAGATATGTCTTTTTTCACATTTAGGAAAAAAATCTTGAATATTTTTACTGAAACTTTCTATAGCTATTAACATATTTGCGTAGCAGCATTCAGCTTTGCCTGTCGTAATTAAGACAGTGTAAATGTTTTCTTCCAACAGAGATCGCTGTGGTTTAGTAAGTAAAAGCCCACCATAGCACTGTTCTTGAATCAGCGCTCTGCCCTGATGATGCAGTCAACACAGAATGTTCAAAATCTGGTCCCCCATTACCCACCTGAGGCTTTCGCAGCAGCTGCCCTGATCTGAGGGCTCCCATCCATTGAAAGACAGGTTTTGTTTGCTTGCTCTCCCCCTACCGTTTCCGAAAAAGCCAGCTCCTTTATGAAGCCAGCTTTGGTTACCTACTAGAACTTCCCTGAGCTATTTTAATTCACTCTCCTGGCAAGTTTTTTTGCTTGCTTGTTTGTATTTTAGTTCATTTCTTAGAAGGTTTGTGAATTAAATTTATTGCTGATGGAGCCCAGGGCCATCAGAACCCCTTGGTGGTAACAGAAGTGCAGTACTTGTGATATGCAGACCCAGGAAAGAAGAGGGAAGGGATTGGGGCCCCATAGTATGCTCAGTTCAGTGCTGGTGGGCTGCTGGACCGATGAATCTGTGCTGTTCTTAAAGAGTCCAGCTGTTCTGTTAACGGGCACACATTAATGCCAGAATATCAAAGTGCTAAGAATGAACCATTTAAAACGTCTATCTGTGGGATCAGTTTGCAGTAGCTATTTCGTTTCAAAGTTAAAATAATCTGCTATTTCCATGAAATAAATAAATAAAAAATCCATGTCTAGTCAAGACCCTAAATTAAGATTTAACGTCCAGTTTCAGGTTTATTTGTCATGGAGGGTTGTTTCTGATTAAATTCCTTGGTTAACCGGATGCAATCTGGACTATCCACAGGCTTCATAGCCTTTGGCTATTTCTATACCTCTCCCAGTGCTGAGGATCCCTTTCTTTTTGCTCCTTTCTCAGGCAGCTTTCAGTGCTTGTGGGTGATTAAGACTTCTTGTAGTACTTTTTCTTTTTGGTTGAGATGTTGCAGAAGTGTTACAAAACCACTGAAGCATTTAAGACACAGATTCATAAATTCTCAGCAGGAACCTCTGCCTAGATGGATTCCCCTGTCTGTCACAACCCCACAGACCTTCACAGGGGCTTTATGTTTTATTCCTCATTTCAGATTACGATAAAGAAAATAATTGCAAAAGTTGCTGTAAGCAGTTTCTGCTTTCCCTGAGGTACCCACTAAACCATTGAATGTCTCAGTGTTGGTTTATTTTCCTCTGGATTGGCTTATTCTGGGGTCAATCTTGTTTTTTATTTCCTGGATATATTTCCAACATTTCTAGGGCACCCAGTGCTCTTTCAGTCCATTCCAGGATGTTCATAATTGCTAGCAACCTGTGATTCAGATTAGCATACCTTTATACACATTTTTCTTCCTTTAAGCAAATCATTAATGAAATTATTCAGCAAGGGAGAATCTAATGTAATACCCTGTAGAATCCCAGTAAATACCTCCTACCCTACTCCACAGATTGTCTTTTGTCCTTAAAACTTGTTTATTTCCATTTATTCAGCTTTCAGTCCTTGCAAGAAGATCTACATGAGCTATTCTGAATTACTACTTCAGAATGCAAGTCTGCCTTGACTGTGCATTAGATGATTTCTAAAAATAAAATAAAAATCAAACATTAAAAAAATCAAACTAAGTGATGTAATCCCTTCTCTGTTTTTTCATTGTTGTTTGTTTTTGGTTTTATTTTGTTGTTTTCGTAGGATATCTTCAGTTGTTTTCACTTTAACAGTATTCCATACGTGACCTTTGTTGTGTACTCTATAGTGTATTTAGTAATGTATTGCTTATCCGCACTGAAAAATAAGGAGAAGGTGATGTGCTGTGGTGGTAGCCTTTGGAAGGACTGACCTGCTCTTTCAAGAGTAGCCCATATAAATCAAAGTGTTTTTTTTTGTTGTTTATTTTTTTGCTTTGTTTTTGCTTTGTGTTTTGTTGTTGTTGTTGTTTGTTTGTTTGTTTTGTTTTGTCTTGATTTCAATTTTTTCCTGGGTGTGCTAAATAACTATCAGGTCCTACTGACTGACCTGAAAGGCTGCTGGGGGCTCAGTGTACCTGCAAGCTACATTTCTTTTTGTTCAGTTATTCAAATAAATGATGACCAAATCTGGGGAGTGTCTGTGTGCGTGCATGTGTGAAATTAATATTGGCTATTATGCCTGTCAGAACCAGAATAAGTGTAATGTGTTAGGAGGCAGTAGGAGAAAGCAGAAAGTCAGGGACAGATGACCAGACATGCATTTCCCATCGTATCCACTGCCTGTGGGAACAGAATTTTCTTATGGCTAATACCGGTGCCTGTGAGATACCCCTTATCAATGCTAACAAATAACGTTTTGGCCACTGTCAGATATTCTTTAAAGAAAAAAAAAAAGTTTTGCTTCTTTATGGAGCATGATTTAAAACATTTTCTATTAGTATTTGGATTTACTCTAGGGTCCACCACTGAAATAAATAGCTGATGGTGTGGTACCATACAGCTAAGCAGATTCAAGACAAAGGGCCAAAATGGCTGAAAATTATGCACTTTGTTAGAACTGTTGTTTTTCAGACCTCCCTGAGGTAGCCAACTGCTTGGCCAGGTGACCAGCAGTGTTGATTGTAGGGGGAGCAGGCCCTTCCTTTTGCCAGCACCTTGCTATGGCACTAATGCAGACAGAGATGCATTTGCAGTGTACATACTTACACCAGAGCAAGCTGTTCTGGTGCCAGCAGCAGCAGCAGCAGCAGTGTAGATGTTAGCCACGAAGGGGTGTACAAGACCCAAGGTGGTCTCATAGAGGCTGAAGCCTGTGTGGCTCAGACCTGATCATTTTAAAGCTAGCTCAGTCATGTCCAAGATGCTACGCTCTCTCCTTCAAGTCCTAATATAGCCTTGTGCTTTGTGATATTTATTTCAGTGTAAACACTTTAAATTTTCTTTATTGATATGAAAATGGCAATTATCCTTATGTTGCAGTTAAGTGGTAAGAAAATGTTCAAATGCTATCAGTGGACCAGGCTGATGTATTAGTAGTCAATATTCTTTATTATAGCTTCTGAACATTTTGCTATTACTAGATGTAGAAACAAACAGCTGAGACGTGACATCCTCCTGTTTGGGATGGCAACTTTCTGAATCCCTCAAAGTGTTCATTTGATCACATCTTCAGACACCTGGCTCTCTTCTCTAGAGCTGGCTCCAAAATAAGAGGAGAAATCCAAAAAGATTTTTAGTACACTAAAACAAATTTTCCATGCATTGAGTAATTGTTTTTTTGGGGGGGGGCTTTGAAATAGTCCCTGGTTATATTACAATGGAACTTGATTTCTTTATTAGAAATTATAAAAGTAATGGATTTTCCAGTTTACAGATATGCATGAATGTTTCTGCAAACTTTCAGAATTAATGGGAGAGAGAAAAATGGAACTGGTGCAGCTGGTGACCACACGAAAGCCACAAAAGTCAAAGTGGCAAAACAAACAAACAAACAAACAAACAAACAAACAAAAACACAGAAATTCCCAGCGCTTATCACAAATGAATGAAAAAATCATTTGTAATTCTTACTTTGCAAAGGTTTAACCTAAAGTATTTGAAAGCTAAAACCTGAAATACTTTCTTAGCAATTATTTATAGGACAAAAGGGAAATGAGTCAATCTTCTGGCACAGGGACCATCCTGGAGGAATCTCAGGGATTGGAATATAGTCATATTATTATTTTCTGTACTTTGTTGTATCCTGCAGTTATTTATAACTAACATGCCATTCTGCATCTAACATCAGCATCTACAGACATATAGAGCAACTACCGGAAAGCAAAAGCATTTGTAGCAATGATTATGAGACAGCTTTATATTATATGAGTTAATACCTGGGACTAGTTATTTTCTCTGGTCAGGAATAGAAGTTTGTGAAATGAAATCAACACCACCCAATTAATTGTGATATTTTAAAATGTTTTGTTGGAAATAAAAAAACATTCAAAATTTTCACATTGAAAGTTTTTACTGAACAGAAACTCTAAAATATTTTAATTTCATGTATAAGATATAATATCAGAATTATGGTGTGAATGAAAATAAAATGACGGGAACAAGATGAATCTACACAGTTGGAAGACTGAAATAAAATATAGTCATTACATGGCAAGAAACATTCCACTTTGTTCTTAAATACTGTTGAAAGCTTCTGGTCTTTTTTTTTTTTTTTTTTTTTTTCCTGATGATAGTTGGCATTTCCCAAAAGCATTTTGATTTAAACAAACATACACCTCTCTGTTTGAAAACTATTGTTTGAAATAATAGGTGATGACCCTCCCTAGATGGGAGATTGCTAGTGGAGGTAGATGAACTAGACGGATGGAGGCTAATAGGAGGAGAACCTGATTTTGGATCATATTCCTGTGGTAGGTCTGACAGCAGCTGGTGGGTTCCAGCTCTTCTTTTTAGTTGTGGGCATCTCTGTGGAGAGATGACACACAAAGATGAGCCTTAGCTTCTAGGGAAGAAATCGTGATAGTGGGCTAAAGTGAATAAAAGGTGTCTGGGTAGGGTGGGAAGGGAATATGAGGCTGTCAAGTCAGGAACTATAGGGTATTGGAGGCAACAGGAAAGGATGGTGAAAGCAACAGGATTTGAGAAGGTAATGCCACCTCCAAACCAGTACTGTGACAAAGGAGACATTTGGGCTTTTTCTAGATACTTATTCTAGGCTAGATTCTTCCAAGGGTTAAATTCTTCCTGAAAGCCTGATTTCTTAAGCTAAAGCCTTGTAGAATATCCAATTGGTGTTCTCATGTTATCAATTTTCAGTGTGCTGAGTGGGCTTCATAGAGGTTGTCCTTGCTTGCAGTAGCTTAGGAAAAGGATCTTTGCTTTTGCCAATTAAAAGGGTGGGTAACAAGATGAAATGCAAAGTGTTTAGGTGTGCAAAGCTATTCTGGTGGATTGCTGATGAATTACTACAATCTGACTTCCAATATTTTTTAAATGTGTTTGTTATTCAAAGTTGGTCAGTGAATTCCTTAGGCAAACACATTTCTGCTTAGCAGTTCTTTGAAGATTACTTGGAGGAATTAGTCTTTCAGGTATTTATTAGTCACCATTCACTGTTTGCCCTGAATGTCACATCAGTCACACAGTATAATTTCTACTTCCTGACCTGATAATTTCCAAATCCAAAGGAGCTTTTAAGAAAGGTGCATATGATCATTCCCAGTATAAATATTTGCACAAATACATGTCTAAATACAAAGTACTCTCTTGGTGAGGTCATGATTTTGAATGAAAATTTATCTGAGTGTTCACAGATGCTAAATGAAAGGACACCAGGTACCCTTTTAAACCATTTTCTGTTTTTTTTTTTTT
>VXAA01004764.1:182999-237496 GCA_013399115.1 Anseranas semipalmata
TTGGTGAGGTTGAATTCCTTTGTGTGTTTTTTGTTTGTTTGTTTGTTTGTTTTTAATATGGGCTGCAGAGTTATATTGTCAGTTACTCTGACAAGTCTAGGTTTCAGAGAATTTGCTGGCAGTAGGTAGGCAAGATATGCTTTTCATACCCACAGCAAAAGTTGACCAAATTTGGGTAGGTCTAGATCTTTTCTGGGAGCTGAAAAGCTTGACTGGACCAGTATTGTGGCGTGAAGTTATAGTATTTCAGATCACATAGCCACTGGATGTCACTGTTGTTCTGCAATTGAGAAATAAATACATTCTCAAGATTAGGTGTCTTCTTTCCTTTTGTGTAACACAATGGTAATACTTCTGGAAAAGGTAATTGCTAAAGCAAGGAGCATAACTTTATCCTTGTAGCTAAGGAAAGGTAGTAAAATTCCCATTACATTAGAGACTGAGAAGCTAAGGAAAGTCCTCCTGTGTTGCAAGGTATTAGTAATACTGGCAGATTCTTAATAGCTGACATTTTTCTTGTGATAGCAATAAAGCAGGCACTGAAAGTCCTTTGGAAAGAAATCTTGTCATTTTCCAGTAATATATAACCTTCTAATACAACATAAGATGTAATTTTATATCCCTTTCTATGATTCTGTGAAAACTCATAATGGTTTGGGTTGAAGGGATCTTTAAAGATCATCTTGTCCAACCTCTCCGCCATGGGCAGGGACACCTTTCACTAGATCAGGTTGCTCAAAGCCCCGTCCAACCTGACCTTGAACACTTCCATGGATGGGGCATCCACAGATTCTCTGGGCAGCCTGTTCCAGCACCTCACCACCCTCATAAGAATTTCTTCCTTACACCTAATCTAAATTTACCCTCTTTTAGTTTAAAACAATTGCCCCTTGTCCTATCACTACAACCACTTCTATCTTATCTTTCATTTATCTTTTCTTCTTAGGCAAAGCCATTGATTTTGTAGTTCAGAACGCAATGTCAGAATCCCATGGAGGGAGACCAGGCGCATCAAAGATAGCAATAGTGATCGTGTCGGGGAAATCAGAAGACACTGTGGAGACTGCTGCACTTGCTGCAAGAATGAACAGTAAATCTCATTTCATTGTCACTATTTTTAACCAGAGTTGTTGCTTTTTAGGTAATGCACTAGAACAGATGGTGAAAAATTCAGGCACTGGTACATTCATGTAAGTTCATTGATACAACCTTTCTGTGTGTAGTGTTCTGGTAAGAAACAGGCCTGAACAAAACTTTCAGGATGAAGATGCCTTTGAATTGCTGGTAAAATCAGGATTAATCTGCAATTTAAGCTGAACAGCTTCCATAGGCTTTCTAAATCAGTGGCATTTCATCTTCCTGGTTCCTGTGGATAGACAAGGACAACAGAAATGTGATTGAATGTTATAAATTCAACACTGTTGCAGTACAATGTATCTTGAAAGATTCATTTACAAAGGGAGGATTTGGTCAGGTTATGTACTGACTTCTACAGGAATTTTGTTTGTGGTATTGATGTGTGCTGCATGAAGTTTTTTCAAGTTTTCTGGCTGTAGTCTCTGTACCTCAGCTTCCTCAGGTGTTTAACTGAGGAACACTGACTTCCTTTGTTGATTGCTTTGGGAGCTCTTGGATAAGGCATGGCCTAAATAGCAACTATTATTTTTTAATTAAATGGCTTGAAAATAATCCAATTGCTGTGTAACTGAAGAAAAAAAAAGATATTGGGATTTTTTTTACATTTGAAAAAAAGTGAAGATGTCATTAAGTCTGCAGCTGCGTTTTGTTGACCCTACATAATCTTATTATGTTTGTGATGAACAGAGCTCATTTTAGCTAATGCTGTGATTAGAACATCACCATTTCTGCCCTGAATTGCCTTTAGCCTATGTGGAGGTTGTGATGCAAGTAATACATGAAAATTAACTGTTGAAAGAAAATTTTCCTAGTTAATTTTTTTTTAAAGAAGCAAATGAAAACCAAAAAACAGCACAGACTTTCTCATGTGTATTACCCATTTAAAACATTTTATTCTCTTTTCCTAGGGGTGTCATTGTTTCCTATTGGAGTTGGGAACAGATACGACGAAGAACAACTCAGGATTTTGACTGGGCCATCAGCTGTTAATAGAATCATGAAGCTCCAGAATTTTGAAGACTTATCCACTATGATCACACTGAATAGTGAATTTATCAATAAAGTGTGCATGGGTAAGTCCAATGTACTGATGGCCTCATAATTTGAGCAAAAACAAAAATCAAAATGCAAAAAGCAGCAAAAAGAGTGGCAATATGCTGAAATGTTTCTTCCTCTGTTGATTAGCATAACTTTCACATAATTTCAGACAAGAAGCCAATGATTTTCCTTGAGTTGAGAAGTCAGACTAATTCTCCTCTGTTAGTATTTCTCTGACATTCATCAAAAATGCTAACCTAGACCACCACCATCAGTTAGACGTAAAACTGAATCTGAGCCCTTTCAGCATGTAGCCAACTTCTATTTTGATTAATCAGCTTTTTGCAAGTCTTTTAAACTGCCTAGGCTTGAACTTTCAAGATACCATCTTTTTAATAATCAGGGCTGGTCTTTAAATGAAGGACACCAGAAAACCTCGATTGGTCATGAATGAGTGGGGGCATGCTTCAAAATGTTAAAAGCTAGTTGTGAGTAGAGATTTCAGATAACATTTTTCTGCACAGATCTAAGCATTGGTATGTGTATGTCTACAAAGAATTTAATGAAAGTGTGAGAAAACAGAGAATAAGAAAGACTTAACTGTTTCTGGGGAAAAAAAAAAACAGCAACAAATACTGTGGGGGAAGGGCGGAAGGTGTAAAATGTTTTAAACAAACATTCATTTATTTATAGATATCAGTGCCCACCACCTAAGGAAATTGACTTCAACTCTGGCCATTATTTTACTTTTTTTTTTTTTTTTTTTTTACCACCTTGGTCTGGGTGTATATAGGTATTTATTACTCCTGTTGTTGTTATTTGTATTACAATAGCAACTGTGTGTCCCCTCCACAAACCACTGTTTTATTGTGTTAGTCATTGGACAGTTTTTTACCAGTTTTATCAGTGCTTATTTAAGTCTCCATTAAAATAAGTGGACTCTTTTTCAGAGCCAAGTACCACTAAGAATGAGGAAGTTGCAGAGTGTGCACAGTCCAGCTTAGAGATATCCGATCAGTTTCCACTGGGATCACTTCTGGCATTTTAAAACCTCTCCAGAGCATCAAACAGCTGCCATTTTCTAGATTTAAACAGCTGCCATTTTCTTTCTTTTCTTTTAAACTAAGCTTTTAAAGAAGCATTTCCTCTCCTCACACTGTAAAATGTGATTTTCTTGCCCTAAATTACATTGATCCAAGGTATAGGATGGGGAGCAGGAATTTGAAACCAGTAACTATTCTCTTATTGCAATCTGTGCTTTAACCTATAGGTACTAGATATGGGGGCTTTATATTATTATAAAAACCACTTCCAGGTTTTCCAAAGTGTATGATCAAAAAGTTGAATGATAGATGTTTTATATGAGACACATAAATCTGAAAAATTTGGCTCTCCCTTTTGTTGGTGATAAAACCTTTGTTATGAAATGGGAAACGGTCTTTTTTTCTCTTTTCTTTTTTCTCTTTTCTTTTTTCTCTTTTCTTTTTTCTCTTTTCTTTTTTCTCTTTTCTTTTTTCTCTTTTCTTTTTTCTCTTTTCTTTTTTCTCTTTTCTTTTTTCTCTTTTCTTTTTTCTCTTTTCTTTTTTCTCTTTTCTTTTTTCTCTTTTCTTTTTTCTCTTTTCTTTTTTCTCTTTTCTTTTTTCTCTTTTCTTTTTTCTCTTTTCTTTTTTCTCTTTTCTTTTTTCTCTTTTCTTTTTTCTCTTTTCTTTTTTCTCTTTTCTTTTTTCTCTTTTCTTTTTTCTCTTTTCTTTTTTCTCTTTTCTTTTTTCTCTTTTCTTTTTTCTCTTTTCTTTTTTCTCTTTTCTTTTTTCTTTTTTCTTTTTCTTTTTTCTCTCTTTCTTTATTTCTTATTTATTTATTTATTAAAATTTATTTAAGTTTCTTACAGTCTGTAAAGTATTATTTTCCCCTCCAGACTCATATAGTTGAATTTCTTGTACAGAGGGAGTCTTGTTTTATGTATGGAAGTGTACCAAGAATAATACTATTAAAAAGGTTTTAAAGATTTCCTAAATGCTTTCAAAATACAGTACTTGTCCTGGAAAAGACAGAGCACATAGCATATATATGTTAGCATAATTTAGTACTGTATGAAGAGTTTGCTAGTCAGTGTTTTAATTTCCTAGATGCATGCTCATCACATTGTCATACCACACTACATATATGAAATTACTTTCCATGTAACTTCATGTGTTATGAAAGCATATAAGCATAGAAACTGCCATTCAGTGCACACCTTGTGACCATCTAAATGATTATATAAAAAATTGCTCATCACAGTAATGTTTAAATGTAATGAAACTGAATTTGAGTATTCTTAGCACAGCTATTATCATATTTACACTAGTGCTGACAAATCTTAGCTTGGTGTTACTCTCGGCGTTTATCTTTCTGCATTTAATACATGTGTGTGTGGAAATTCTCATCACCTGTTAATTAGCAGAAATATTCTTGATTCAACACAAGAAATAAGGCTGGAGGCTGCCTCAGAGCTAAAGCCATGATCTTCTTTTAAGTAACATCTGGGCAGAGACGTATGTCAATACAAGGAGTACTATCGAATTATAGCCTAACTAGTTCAATACCTGTTGTTCACAGGGTAATTTGGGGTCCAGTGTCATTGTAGAAGTCAGGCAATGCTAGCAGTAACAAAGTTTATGCATTCTTTGACTTACTCTTGTACACTTTGGACAAATGCCTGCGTTTTTCAGGTACGGATACTCATAGCTGATCACAGAAGTTCTTCTTATGGTCTAATTCACATTTTGAAGTAAACAATCTGTATTTTGGTGACCACCACATAAAAGCCTGGATAAGGGAGTGAGATGGTTAAAAGATGTCTGTTTCTCTTTCAGACCCTGTCAGAGAATGTATAGATGAGGATGGAAACAAAAAGAAAGTAAGTATATTGCCTGTGCCATCCACCTGGTTTTCAAGTTACAAACTTCATGCAGAAGCATGAATACCTGCATAGATGCTTTGAATCAAAAAGAAGTGTGGTGCGATATTAAGTGATTCTTTACAAGAATGATTTTTGTGGAGGAAAATGGTGGCTTTTGAACTGATGGGATTACTTTGCATGCATGGACAGTTTCTCCAACAACACCTGGTCTTGCAGTGTGTTGAATGTGACTGAAGGCTGTGTAGAGCCAAAAAAATGATGACAGTGTTTGTTTCCCTGACAAAGAAAAATGTATTTCCATCATCTGGTAAAATAAATTCTGGGAAAGCTAGACACGGCCAAAATAAAGGTGTGTGCATAAGAGAAGGTAACATTACTCTCCAGACCCTCTCCTTTTGCTAAAAATGCAAGTAACTTTTGCTAAAAATGTAAGTACTTTCTCCCTATGAACATTTTATCATAAGATAATTATTGTGTGATAGTTATTTCTCTAGGGAAAACCCACGATCTTAAGTCATGGAATTCTTAGTGTTTGTTTGCAGAAAAGCTTTTATTAATCCTGAGAAAATTATCAGAAATGTTAGTAAACCTGTCTGATCTCTTGAAAGTGATCCTCTCTAAGGAATGATGTAGATGTTATAAATGGTACAGATCCTTCTATCTCAGGTGAAATGCCAGTTATTGAGTGTATATGATACTTCATACATTTTAAAATATCAGCATAAGCTTGTTACAGTTTTTATACATTTTTAGTAGGGGTCAGTTATGAGTTCTACCTTACGATTTATCTTGAATTTTCAGTACATTAAAAATATCCCTTTGATTCTTCCCTTGTGAAGACATGACTGTAAGGAAGGATGTGGCTAATAAGGAAATGCTTATGAATTCTCTAGACACAGGAAATACATATATTTATATCAGATTTGCCTTATAGTGTTGACCTCAATCAGCTAGTCAGACAACAGAATGGTTAAACTTCAGCTGGATTAGACACTAAGTATAACCCAGTGGCTGTGAGGTTTGTCATAAGGTTTGTCACCTAATTAAGAAAAAAAATACAACAAACAAAAGCTAAAGTTGAAAAACTCTTTTAATCAAAAAAAAAANTAGCTAACACAAGTGAAATTCGAAATTCCTGTTATTTATTCATTTGAACCACATGTACCCAGGCCTCTAGGCTCCTAGCAGCAGACAGAAATATATGTGTATAAATACTGGGAAGCCTGAATGTCAAACATGCCAGGTTTCCTTTTTTTTTTTTTTTGGTGATAAACATAAAGCATGGTTTCTGTACTGGTTAAAATGATTTTGCAAGAAAAGAAGCCAGGCTACAGACTATATAAAAATGATCCATACTTTATAATGGTAGCCTTCTGGGGGGACTTTGTGTTACATATTCTGTGAGCGATAAAAACTGGGTTTTAGAAGACACTGCCATCATGGTAGCCAGTATCTTCTGGAGCAGTCTGTTGAGTATCTCGTGGTGCCCACAGGACACAATAGAAGTGTTTTGTGTTTGGTGTTCCATACCACACTTCGAATTCCTCTTCTGACTCAGGGGTAGTAACGTGCCATTGTTGGCTTGTTACCTTTTCCAGTGTAGTCTACAAAACCACCAGGATGAAGAATTGAATTCCTCATCTTCACCGTCATGAATTCTTTCCCAATGCAGAAAACACAGGGTCTTACACTGGACCTACAATATTTCCGATGTTACTTAAAGTTACTGCAGGAGACTCAGCTCCACAAGTTCGGGACATCCGTCATACACATGCAGATTGTGGGAACTGACCTCTTGCAGTTTTCAAGGAGACCACACTTCTCAGAATCAAAAATCTCGGCCTAAATCCAATCTAATATCAGGAGTTATATGATTCATTACGTTTTTCTGTTATTACCTTCTGCCCTGGAAATGACTGTTGAAAGAAATTTCATGGTTAAGGTCACTGTTAGTAGCACAAGGAAAGAAGATCAAATGTGCTAGGTCAGGCCAAAAATCCATCCAACCCCCTGTATTATGTGGCCAATACTGGAAGTCAGGGAAGAATGTAAGTAAGTATTTATGATACTTCCCAGAACTTTCCTAGTCTTGAACAGTTTTTGACTCAGGCACACCCTGAACTGCAAGTGGTGCATTTTTGTGTTTAATAGTGCTCAAAAGCTCTCTTTCATTAATTTGTTCAGCCATTCTTTGAATCTAGTTAAGTTTTTAGTACTCCTCATGTCCTGTGGTGAGGAGTTCAAATAGCACTAAATACAGGCTGTGTAAAGAGCCGCTGTTTAATATGATTTGAACTTGCCATATGACAGAATATGAGAATGATTATGATAGATTAAGATTTTTTTAATGTAGTTACTTCTCATTGGTAGTCTTGCTTTGATGCTTTTAAACAGGCATGCAGGTGATAACAGAAGTGTAGATACTTAGCTTAGAATGGTAGGACTTCATGATGAAACGAGCTGTATAGCTATCTTCTGCATTTCTGGTGTACGTATGGCAGTAGAAATCACATTCCTAAACTAGCAGTTGCCATAACAGAACTTTTCTAGTATTGTTCAGCACTTGGTTTAGAGAAGAACAACCAACCGAACAAAACCCTGGCTAAATTAAAAGCTGCCAATTGATGAATCCAGTCCAGGCATATAGCTCTTTCCTGTGGATCCACAGTAATAAAAAGAGTGTGCAAGTCTACGTCTGTAGATTCAGAGCTCCCTCGGAGAGGAAGTCTGAGTCTTCCTCTGGTGTGCTGGCAGGCCCATCTGTTTCAGCAGACTTATCCTTCCCTATTCAGAAATCTCTGCTTTTGCTTTCCTTTCTATCCTACTTTTACTCCTACGGTTTCATATCAGTTGGGATTTAGGATTTCTTTGTCTTCAGAGTCCCTCAGTTTTCCTCTGCACTTTGTTTGTATCCTTCAATTGATATTTTCATTTTGGTGGTGTGCTTTGCTTTTCTTGTCCAGCTCTTAGATGTTTTCAAATAGATGTTCTATATGGGAGTGAAATAAAAACAATTAAATATGTATGGAAGCCAGAGAATCTTTTGCCAGACTTGCACAGCTGTATATGTACCCTTCCAGGTGTTCCACTTTCAGTGAGTTATAGGCGAGACTACTATAATTAAAGAACATTCCATTTCTTCCTATCTAAATATTTTTTCCATACTTAAAGCTCCTCACATTACTTTTTCACAGCTTCCTCTAGGCTCACAAGCCTGAAAAGTATTAAGTCACTTTCAGGACAAGTTCCCTTTTCAAATCCTGAAACATACAAAGCATGCACAGCAAGTTAAGTCATATTTAATATGTACATTTTATGTCTGTAAATCTGGCAGTTCTCTTTTAGACCTGATGGTATCATGTAGCTCAGAGCTACAAAGCATGAGTTTTAAGTCACTATTCTTGGTCTGCACAATAGCGAAGAATAGACTGTGAATTATGGTAATATCTACCTAGATATTTTATCACTTTGTTCTTCTCTTTCATGGGAGTGAGAAATAAGCTGAAAAGGAGAGGATGGGACATCATCTCATCCACTAGCAATCATCTTTTCTTCCCACATATTTCTGCTTGTGAATATCAAGAAATGTTACCCAATGCAGAGAACCACCATTTAATTAGTCTTACTAGTGCTTCTGAACTCACCTCTGTAGAGATAGATAGGTCTGGAAAGGGCTTTTTCCCACACTTGGGGATACTCTTGGGAGTGCAGACCACAGGGATGAACACTCTGTTTTGAAATTCATTCAGCCTATTTATGGGCTTTAGAGGTCTGTGGGATTGGGGCCAGAGAGCTCAGCTTTTTGCAGATATGAATCTTGAGCTATTCCAGATTGTGACTACATCTATTTCTCTGTCATTTAGTAGTATGCAATCCTGCTGTCTTAAAATTTAGACTATCCTAAAGGACAGTCTTCTAAAGAAGATGAGTATGTATTCTACACATTATTTTTAATTTCACAAGAATACTGTGTGTATCTAATAACATTAATCCGGTAAATGAACAATTTCCCTATGGGCAGGGAGGAATTGTTTTAAGGTTTTGGAGCTGAGGATAAAATAACTAGAGTATTCCACGCCTTTCTAGCTTGGACTGAATATTGTTAATTCCTGCTGTGCCATGACCATCTGTGCTCACAGCTCTTTCTAAAATAATTTTACAGCTTATGAAAACTAAAGGCTTTGACATTTAAAGAAACGCCAAGGGGAATTCTTTATTGACTATGTTATCCATGCATGCTGTAGGATGGCTAAGCTAACAATAGATGGAGTACCAGATACTTCATTCTGTTGTAACAAAACATCTCCTATTCTAGACTATTATCTTTTGTTTAGAATTTCTGAGTCTATTTCTTGCAATGGTGCTACATTTAACTTACTCATGCTCATGAAGTCCTTAATACACTTCACTCTATTATTTAGTTATTCAAAGCTAATTTGAGTAGCACTGCTGTCAGTGTCATTTTACATGCTATCTGGAGGTTATAGAATGGAGTATGGTATTAGCCAAGTTTTGTGTCTTTCTCCCTTCAACCCCCCACAAACCCCCAGTGACATTCTCTTCAATTGTTAAATATTCATATCTCCTTATCTAGCCTGGTGACAAATGGACATTACCAGATCAGTGCCATACTGTGACATGCTTTCCAGGTGATTACACGGTTCTTGAGAGTCACCAAATTAACTGTGAGAGGATGCCAAAACCTGTATGTCACAGCAATCTTCCTGCTGTTAAGGTTGAAGAAACTTGTGGCTGCCGATGGATGTGTCCATGTGAGTATTTATCTTTGCATTTATGTCTCCCCTCCTCATCCCTTGAATTATTGAAAGGTAATGCTGAATTCAGTAAAGAGATGCTAAATATTTGCACAAATCAAAGATGACTGAGGTGGGAGGAACTGACAGTGTACATCACTTAAAGAGCTACTTGCATGAAGATCTCACTGATGCCTGGAATGTGTGGTAGTATTTGCAAGTTCAGGGCAATTATAAACTCATTTTTACATTAGGATAGCTACAGTGCTTTATCAGAGAATCTTACAATCAATTTCCAAAGCTGTCTGAACCAGAAATAAGGATGCATGGGAGAAAACAGAAATTTATCTGAGCAAACTGTAAACAAATGATGTATTCTTGGCCCATCCCTAGGCCTTAGAGTTTGGCCTGACCTCAGTCAAGCACATGTATTAAAGACAACAACAGAAAACTCCTGATGACATGAAACCTCATACTAAGTATGTGAGCAGAAGCAGTGAATACTGTGGGATTAGTGCCTTGGCTGAGATGGGAGGAACAGAAATTAGGTGCGTCCACTTGCATTTACAGAGCAGAGGGATTCAACCCTGAGGCTGGTGCTCCAGTTATTAAAAAGAGATATTCTTTAGGACAAACCCACATATGTGACAGGAAGTCTTGAGGGAGGAATATAAGAAGGGAATGATGATTTCAAGCAAAAGAATGAGCAAGATCCTCCAGATTGCCTTGGCACACAGACAGATGATTTGACAACGGTGAAATGGTGGCAGCTGGGGGTAAAGGAGGCAGTGATGTGTGGCTGCATGTGGGGTGGCATGGAGCATTGCTCCACAACATCACAAGGAAGAGCATTTCATGGTGGAATGAAGGGTCTTTTGGTACACTTCAGTCTGGATTTGGGGACTGAGCCTCACCTCCTCTCTGTGGGAAATGCTCAATTTCCATAGAAATTAATCAAGATGTTTATTTTGAATTAAATGTCCATAATATCAGATCGAGTAACTTTTAAAGGCTGTATCTATATAGAAGATTTCATTTCTGCAGTCCAATCACACATGTTATTACAGCTAAAATTTGCAGAAGTCTCAAAAACTGGAACTTATAGATGTTTCCTATAGCATTTTCATCCTGTTCAGAACCTGAATCTGTCTGGTTTGATGAATCTCATTGGCTTTGATGGAGCTTAGAGAAGTGTACTACTCAACATAATTCTGAAAACTGCATTTATATCTCAAATCATAGGATTACTTTTTAAAGTAAATCAGAACCCCATATATGCTTTCTCTTTATAATGCATAATCTCAGTTTATAACATCCTCTGCAGAACTGGCTGTTTTAAAAACAATATCTTGTTCATTGTCTCATTCAGAGACAACATTTCTGTTTTGATATAAATACTACAAAAAATAGAAACACTTCACTTAAAACATCATAAATATTTTAGTGTTTATAAGATAGTCTTAGTGATACCTACCCATACAAGGTGCATCTCCAATAATCTTCTTGATCCTAACTACATTGATAGCAACATGAAGGCATTACTCTTGTCATTCAAACCATGTCTTCAGAAAGAGTTTCTGAAGGTTTGAAATGAAAATTACAATTCCTATCATTAGTTAATTGTCATGAAGAGACCTATAGCTCACTTGAGTTTGCTGCTGCTTAACACAAGCTTAACACAAACATTTGTTTAGCTCTTTATGAATTTAATGAGCCATGATACCCAAAATTTAAGTTAATTTCCCAAGATGATATAGCTTGTGAGGGAAAAGTGGTAATTTTTCAAATGTTATAAGGGGAGGAAAAAAACCCAAACAACTCCATCCAGTTGATTAAAAACCCAGGGGTAAAGTAAACTTGTTTCAATGACTACCTAGTGAAAGCAGATTGATGTTGTGTCAATTATACCAACAGCAGCAGTAGAGCTGAAACTCACACCAATCTGTAAGCTTTACAGATGGGCATGGCAAAGTAGATGTTTAGTGGGAGGTCAGTGTCTTTAGTGAGTTAGCATTTCTTTGTTGTTATGGATGGAGTCTGGCTAGGCAATCTGTGCTGCAGAAGCATAGCAGAGCACGTTTAATTGACTCTGAGATTTAGTGAGGTAGTGCTTATGTATTTAGAGAGCTAGTGCCCTTTCAAACAATTGCTTGACAGTGTAGCAACAGAAGTAATTTCTCCTATTCTAATTCTATAAAAATGCCAGTTAGTGTAATTTCATAGAATCATAGAATGGTTTGAGTTGGAAGGGACCTTAAAGATCATCTAGTTCCAACCCCCCTCCCATGGGCAGGGACACCTCCCACTAGACCAGGTTGCCCAAAGCCACGTCCATCCTGGCCTTAAACACTTCCAGGGATGGGGCATCCACAACTTCTCTGAGCAACCCGGTCCAGTGCCTCACCACCTTCATAGTAAAGAATTTATTCCTAATGTCTAATCTAAATCTACCGTCTTTTGGTTTAAAACAATTACCCCTTGTCCTGTCATTACACTCACTGATAAAGAGTCTTTCCCCATCTTTCTTGTAGGCCCTCTTTAAGTACTGGAAGGCCACTGTAAGGTCTTCCCCAAGCCTTCTCTTCTGTAGGCTGAATAACCCCATCTTTCTCAGCCTGTCTTCATAGGAGAGGTGCTCCAGCCCTCTGGTCATCCTTGTGGCCCTCCTCTGGACCCACTGTAACAGGTCCATGTCTTTCTTATGCCAGGTGCCCTAGAGCTGAATGCAATGCTCCAGGTGGTGTCTCATGACAGCAGAGTAGAGGGGGAGAATCACCTCCCTCGACCTGTTGGCCATGCTTCTTTTGATGCAGCCTGGTATAGGGTTGGCTTTCTGGGCTGCAACTGTATGTTACCAGCTCATGTCAAGCTTTTCATCCACCAATACCCCCAAGTCATTCTCCACAGGGCTGCTCTCAATCCATTTTCCACCCAAACTGTATTTGTGCTTGGGAGTGCGCCGACCCAGGTGCAGGACCTTGCGCTTGGCCTTGTTAAACTGCATGAGGTTCGTACAGGCCCACATCTCAATCCTGTCAAGGTCCCTCTGGATGGCATCCCTTCCCTCCAGCGTGTCAACTGCATCACACAGGTTGGTGTTGTCAGCGAACTTGCAGAGGATGCACTCAATCCCGCTGTCCGTGTCACCAGCAAACATGTTAAATAACACCAGTCCCAATACCATCCCCTGAGAAACACCACTTGTCACTGGTCTCCACCTGGACGTCAAGCCATTGACTGCAACTCTTTGAGTGGGACTATCCAGCCAATTCCTTATCCACTGAGTGGTCCATCCATCATATCCATGTCTCTCCAATTTAGAGACAAGGATGTTGTGTGGCACGGTGTCAAATGCTTTGCATAAGTCCAGGTAGATGATATCAGTTGCTCTTCACCTATCCACCAAAGCTGTAACGCCATTGTGGAAGGCCACCAGATTTGTCAGGCATAATATGCCCTTAATGAAGCCACGTTGGCTGTCACCAATCACGTCTCTGTTTTCCATGTACCTTAGCACAGTTTCCAGGAGGATCTGCTCCATGATCTTGCCGGGCACAGAGGTGAGATTGACTGGCCTGTAGATCCCCACGTCTTCCTTTTTTCCCTTCCTAAAAATGGTAGTTATGCTTCCCCTTTTCCAGTCACTGGGAACTTCACTGTACTGCCTTGATTTCCCAAACGAGATAAATAGTGGCTTAGCAACTTCATCCAAAAGTTCCGTGAATGCATCTCATCAGGTCCCATGGACTTGTGCACATTCAGGTTCATCGTAAAGTATCTTGAAACATTCAGGTTTCTTTTAAAGTGTCTTGAAACATTGCTTGTCCAAAACTGAGATCAAAGCCCTACTGGAAGTTATAAGATATAGCTAAAATGATTCTTCATTTATAAACATAAGTGATTTAAAGCCTGTCTCTTTACCTGAAGAAACAATAGCACAAGAAGTTGAAATACCCCTTTCTTCTAATCACCATTCTTTTTTTCTTCTTTCTACTTTTCCCTTCTCACCTCATTGATTTATTTTCATAAATTTAACAAGAAAATGTGTTGTTTCTTGCAAAAATATCTACCTACTCTATGTGTATCTGAGCACTGAAATATTGACAAATGCTTTTGCAAAGAGGAAATACTTGAAGAAAATATTTTTATTATGTCATATAACTGAATTCAGAGAATCAGGTTCAGGAGTTACACCATAAAGCTGCTTGCTTGCTGAACTAGTTATAAATATTATAGCAACATGATTTGCAATGTGTGGCTCATGGCTCTTGAGTATTTGTGGACAACATTTAAATGGATTGCATTCATATATTTTGTGCTACAGAATACCTATGAGAAATTTAAAAAGATTCCCTTTATCCTTAGATTTTTTTTAGAAGTCCATGAATAAAAAAACGTTGAGAAACTTTGTTTTATTGCTAACTTGTTTACTTGTTTCATTGTTGTTTATACAAGAAACTGTATAAGCTCATTCAGCTGGGAAATGCAGTTTAAAGGTGAAGGAACGGGGAAGCAAATTATTTTCAACTCTCAGTAGAAGCCAACTTTCTGAGTTATTAACAATGAGAATTTTCTTCCTACATTTTTTAGCTGACACTTCTTTTGTTGCCCTTATTGTCTTAAGCAAAAGATTTGAAAATGCATGAGTCCAAATCATCCTTTTGTTCAGATTTTGTTTAGGTGCTTGTGGTATTATAGTCCTCTTTGTTTTCCAGTTTGTGAAGAAAGACAAGGAAGTGTTTATAATGACCAGGATATTGAACTGTCAGTTGGCCTTTACTTGATCCTGCACACATTCTTTCTCTTCTCTTTTCCTCTGTTTCCCATCGGAAAAAAATAAAAAATGTCCCTTTGAGTTCACTTTAGACATGTTTGATAAGAATGAAATAGTATTGTGTTTGAAACAAACTAACACTGTACAGAATAAAATGCAATGTCATAACAAAAATACAGTGAGATTAAAAATAAGTATGTTACAGCCTTTCTATAAACAGGGAAGGGATACAGTTTCCTTGCTTTTATTTTTCATATTAAATTTGTTAGTAGATCACATTCAGTGTGAGGGAGCTTCACACTAAGGGATTTTCTGTAAGCTTATTCCAAAATATTTTGTAGTACTAATTGCTCCAGACAAAGATACTTAAAAAAAAAAGAGAATTTTTTTAAGTGATTAAATGATTTTGTGATTAAGTGTTAATGAAAGTTTCTTGTCAATGTTTTGCCTCAGCATTTGTAATTCATTAACTTCTTTGCTTTCTCAATTAATTAATTCCACATGCCCATAATGATTGTGAAGGACTAGTCTAATTTGAAGGAAAGCAAATGCTTACATGGCTTTTTTTCATTTATTTGCAGGTGTCTGTATGGGAAGTTCATCTCGACATATTGTCACTTTTGATGGGCTGAATTTTAAGCTGACTGGCAATTGCTCCTACAGCTTGTTTCAAGATATGCAACATGATGTTGAAGTTCTCCTCCATGAAGGACCATGCAGAGCAACACTGAAGATGAACTGTATGGACTCCATTGAAGTGAAACATCATGGTGTATCTGTTCAGCTCTTCAGTGACATGACAGTAAGCTAAACACAATGAAGGGATCTGTGCATTGTCTGCTCCTGTTATAGAATTTTGGGTTAGGAGGGCAGATTTGTTCCCTTTATCTAGTTTCTGCTCCCCTAGCAGCCTATTCTTAGTCATCTAAGTAAATACCTCATTTAAATTTCATGGTGCATTCTACATTCAAATAATAAGCCAGACATGCTTCTCTTCTTGTTCTCCCCATTGTGCTGGGGTGACAATGTCAAAGATGTGGAATTTGGCAATGTCTCTGAGACACTTCTGCCAGAAAGGCAGGGATTATAGACAGGACATACTGCACTCTGATTCTCCTCTGTTGGCAGAGGTTCTTTACATAATGTTATCATAGTGTGGGAGAGTAGTTTCTATTCTTCACAAACCTATGCAAGACTGCAGCTACCTGAAGAGTTAGAGAATCAGTTCTTATCTTGTGTGTTAGTGGGCCCCAGTCTCAGAAGAAAGGCCAGCTTAGAGTAAGTATTACATCTATTTTATAGACAGAGAAGTATTCAAATTCTGTATGACTCACTTGCAGTTTCTGGGTTCCTTGGACATAGTCAGCTAGCCTGCAAAGGTGATGTCTTCTAACTCATGCAGTAAAATAGGATGGACAAAAACACTTGTAGCCAGTCCTGTATGGTGGTGGATAGCTCTGAACTTTCACTGATGTTTAATGATGCTCAGGGTCTGGTGGTAGCATTTTAGCTTCATGGAATTAAGTCACTGGTTTGTATATATGTGGTGTGGAAGGAATGCACTCATATGGAAAAACATTGAAGAAGTTGTTCAGATAATGCACAGAATGTAGGTCAAGCAATTCTGTGCATTTTTAGACCCAACAGAAAGTTTCAGCTTGCAATATTAATTCTTATGTCCAGATTCAGTCAAAATGTGTTTCAACTGTAAGATTGGATTGATTTTAACTGCTTGTCACAACTGATGTGATGATCTTGCCTTTGTGAAAACAGGTGGCTGTTAATGGTGAAAGCGTTCATATTCCCTATTCTAGCAGTTTGTTTGAAGTCACTGTCTATGGAGCAATAATGCACGAAATCAAGTTCTCCCATCTTGGTCATAATCTCACATTTACTCCAAGAAACAATGAATTTATTCTTAAACTTAATCCAAAGAGGTTTTCTTCAGGAACCCAAGGGCTTTGTGGTAAGTTTGAAAGCTAGTGATTTTAACAGATTCCTACTTGGGCTTGAACTATTATTAATGTTGGAGTTTGTGTGATCTTGAACCTTGTAAACTCTCTGACTGAGCCGATCCTTTGTTGTTGGCACATTGCTAATCTGTGTTGTTTTTTTCTACTATGGCCATCAGTGTAACAGTTTACTGATTCCCAGTAATACCTTAAAAAGAACAAGGCTAGGCATCTGTCATGTTTTACTAATTTCACATTATCTATTCAAGGAGACTTTTTTTCTTTTAAATGAGTCTTCCATTTTAGGTTCTTGAATATACTTGTACATTTATGTGAGAGGCATATCCTGTGCTTGGAGTGAAGGTGAAGGGTTTGTGGGGGGTGCCTCTACCTGGGAAAGTTAATTCTATGGCATCCTCTACAATAGGTTAGACATCTATGGCATAATCTGTGTCTCCTGTAATAAGGAAAAAAAAACTCAGGATCTTTATGCCTATTTTGATAACTGCTATAAAATATATCATTGACTCATCTTCCCCTTAGTGTTCACTGAGCAGCCCCAATGAGCTCTGTCTTGTGCCTGTTTTCTCTAGGCTTGTTTTACTGGTGACTCTATTCAGACTGTTTCTTTTCCTTCTGCTCACCCTCCTAGGGGTGTGTGACCAGAACCACGCCAATGACTTCACATTACGTAATGGCTCTGTCACTCCAGACAGTGGTGTATTTATTCAGGACTGGACATTGAAAGAGCCAGGGAAGATCTGTGAAATCCGGAGAGAAGATGGATGCTCTGAGCATGCTGCAAGCCACTGCCACCTTCTGCTCTCCGATCGGTTTGCAGAATGCCACAGGATAATCCCCCCAAACATGTTCTACGAGTCCTGTGAAGAGAGCAGCTGCTATGAGGACGAAGCCTGTGAGATGATAACTTCTTACGCTCACATCTGCAGGGAAAATGGGATCTGCATAGACTGGAGAACACCTGAGTTCTGTCGTAAGGAGTTTACCATACATTAAAACTGTCTGACTCAGTGATTATGGTGACAATGGCCATCTTGTCAGTGCAATACTACCCTTTGAATACCACGTAATGGTGCAGAAGTTGCAGATCAAGTTTTACGTATAAGTGGTATTACAGATTTGGTAACTGGTTTGTCATCTGCTAAGTTGCACATCGTGGAAAAAGTATTTCTTAGTAAAATGCTAACTAGTGAAATCCAGGGTAGTTATGCAAGGCTAGAGGAATAACCTATGAAATAAAAATACCATGAAAGTCATGCACAGGCAAACTCACCTATGTGATAATACCTGACTCTGCAGCCACCAAACTGTCACGGGGCCAGGTTTGGGTTGCTCTGATTCTGTCAGGCAGTTTTAGCTGCAGATATAATTGCTTTGGTACAGACATTGGATAATCTGTACAAGACAGACAGGGAGACTCATAATTTGGACTGGTGGAATTGCTTCCTGGCCTATAGCTGTCATAACTGCTAATAGCACAAAATAAGACTTTTCTGAATTCTCTGGTTTTGCACATATTTGTGTGGGCAGTAGTTTCTGTGATTTTTCCCACATTCCAACCAAAGCCTGAAGCTTTCAGACTGTGATGGAAGAGCCAGGGTGATTTTAAGCTTTTACTGCACTAAAAATGGGGAAATGTGCGTGTGCTTGGGGTTTTCTTTCCAAGGCATGCCATCTACTCTGCCCAAGCCAGCTGTAATTTACTTTTCAAATCTGGTTCTCTTTCTGGCTGCGTTTTCTTTCTGTGTTGGAGGTAAGGACTTTGTAAGTTCAGTGAGAAAGCAGTATAACAGGATGTGAGCCTTGCAAAAGCCCAGAGCCTAATAGAAGTGTCGGTGCTAAATTCAGCCAGTTGTTGTTTTGTATACTTATATAAATTTTTATAGACCTAAGAATTTCTGCCCTATCTTCCTGTTTTTTCTTCCCTTTTCCCTTTTCCCTTTTCCCTTTTCCCTTTTCCCTTTTCCCTTTTCCCTTTTCCCTTTCCCTTCTTTCCTGGCAGCCCTATTATGAAAGATCTGCCAAAAATGCAACATTTAATTGAGTACAAAAAAGTAACTCTTGAGGTGGCTTATTCTGCACCTCATGCTGTTAGTCTCTCTGCAGTGATGGTTACAGACAGCCAGATATTCACTTACAGTGTTTTTCGTTTGGTCAGGTACCTGAGATATGTGTGTATGTAGGCATTTTCTCTCCCAGCTAGCCTCTCACGTAGTGTCTTGATATCCTGGTTGTTTTTTGCATCTCTTGCCTCTCTGATTTTTCTAGGTGGCTGTAGTCAGTTCTTGTTGCCTTGTTTCTCTTCCCTTATGCTCCCAGATGCTTTTTACTTCAGAAGTGGAGAACGAGCATCCTGAATGCATGATACCACAAAAACTCAGTACATGTTTTGGTTTTGTTCATGTTTTAAGCTCAGATTGAGGGAATTATGGAATAGAAGGTCAAGAACGTAAATTTGGCCCATGTCTCCTGTTAATGCATCAAATATCTTTCCAGGATAGGTTACTGAAAAATATGCTACTATTGAAGACTGGTTCTTTTAAGACACAGCACCACCTGTTTTAAAATGTAGACCTAGAAAAGTGAGGGAGAATATTGCCTGCAATTCTGCAAATTTAGTGCTTCAGCCAGACTTTGCAAATTGTAGTGTCCAAGGCTGAATGTCAGTGGAGTACCTTAATAACTCTCTGCAGCCTTCAAAGTCCTGTCTTTGTAACACAGCATGTAGCAGGATAGCCAAAGTGTTGCCCATTTTAACACTAGTTGCATAAAGAAGTTCTTAGTGTCCTAACAATAGCATCATCTTTTTACTTCATCCAGGTGCCTGTGTGCAACTGCCAAAAATAAAATTGCCAATTACAGGCACATTATACAGGATATATTAATAACTAAATAGACAGTACAACTTAATCACTCTACCACTATGTGTTTAATAACAATAGCATATTTCTGGAGTAGCTTGGTTTATTTCTTTTTCCCTTTCCAGTAAATCCCTGACATTTTCAGCCTCTTTTCAGTGGTGCCCAGTGACAGGACAAGAGGCAACAGGCACAAACAGGAAGTTCCAGCTGAATATGAGAAAACACTTCTTTACTGTGAGGGTGACAAAGCCCTGGAACAGGTTGTCCAGAGAGGCTGTGGAGTCTCCTTCTCTGGAGATATTCAAAACCCAACCCCTCATGTACTTCCTGATGAGCTCTGAAAACTATCCATAAAGGGAAAAAAGTGCCAGCAGGAAAGAGCAGCTAGGGTGAGTAAATTAAGGAAGGGACGAGATTGCCCCTTCTGATAGCAGCCTTGGTCTAGGAGAAGGGGCTACATTGCATGAAGTATGTTAGAGGTTTTAGCATTGGTATTGATTTTGCTTAGGAGCTGTCCAGGTTCTATGCTGATGAGCATCAGCATTAAACTCTAAAATAAATTAATCTGATTTTGTGCACAGAAGGTTTACTAGATTTGCTCTAGGGCTATTCGTAGGTAAGCAAGATGAAAGCCCATGTGCTGACACTGGAATAAAAATGTAGATGACATGCTACCTTAACAGTTGCTGTGGATGTATTTCCATGCATATTCATTAGAACTGAAGTGAGACCATCACAGGCAATACGCACCAGTGCTTACTGCTGTTGACTTGTTTGCAGAATTTCTGGGGGGAATGAGTTTTTCTGGAAAGCAGAATATAGTCTAGGCAGCTGCTAGTGCAGGTTTTTAAGCAGGCAATTTCTCCTATTTTACATTGATAGATCTTTTGTATTTTCAGAATCCAGCCAAAGCATTTCATAATGGGATTGTACTCTGTCAAGTTCCTGAGGCTTTTCAAGATCCTCTGTGCATGCTGGACTATGATGTGTGTCCACATGTACAACCGTAGACTCCAACACACCAGAAATAATTGGATCTAACATTGCTTGAAACAAAAAAGGGTTAATTTTAAAGGCATATCTTTTTTGTTTCCTTTGGCTAAGAGGTGTGTGTGTGTGTGTGTGTGTGTGTGCAGACAATTTATCTGATGAATGCTTGCTTGGTTGGGAGCTCAGGTCTTCTTTCAGTAATTCTCTTTCAGTGTTTTTTTTTGTTGTTGTTGGTGGTGTTTTTTTTGTTGTTGTTGTTTTTGTTAGGGGACTGAAAAAAAGAGTTTTATAAAACTCAGCAGTAACAAACTGGGAAATAAAAACTCTTTTCCTAGTTGAAGCTGTAGAGAAAAATAAAGTAGACTTAAGGGAGTACATGGTATTGAAACAGTGTCCATAGGTTTCTCAAACAACTATAGCCTTAGTTTTATGATTACTTTTAGAGACAATATCTTCAGTGTTGTGAATTCTTCAGAAAAAATTTCATGTGAGTTGGCTTAGGGGGAGCGCAACTTTCCTTGACTTAGGGCAATTCAATTAGTATGGTGCAGGTATCCAACAGATTCAGTGTTGGAGTATCAAAATATTCTGTTTATTAGCTTTCTTTAGTTGCCTGGGAACACTACTGCCTCTCAAGTTGTCAAAATCTCTTTATTCAATGCTGTAGTCTGTCCTGGATGTGTCCAAACCTGTACTGTTATCAGTGCTTCTCTAATGCATGTAAAGATGGTTCCAAATTGTTAAGTCTCTTATCCAGTGTTGAAAACATAGTTAGGCAAGATGTTCAGCTCATGTAAACTATCATTAGGGTAAGTTGTTCTATGTTGATTCATATGACCTGAAAAAGTGGTTTGATGATTTTTTCCATGGACTGAAACTTAAGCATATGCCTTCAATCACTTTCTACTACAGATTTTGTTATTCTTAAAGATGTATTTTCAAAGATGTTAACATCTGCAAAGGACAAAATATGTTCATCAGATGATGGCTTTCAAAAAAGTCAGCAGAATTCTAAAGAAAGTGTGAGTGGTAACATCACTCTGCATTTCAAATCTCCATCTAAAGAGTTATTTTTCTGTCTTCCCCAGCAATGAAATGTCCCACATATTTGATATATGATCACTGTCACAAAGCCTGCATAAAGCACTGTGAGAATAGTACCAAACTCAGTGTCTGCAAGGATTATCCCACAGAGGGCTGCTTCTGTCCAGACGGACAGGTGATTTTTAATGACAGCTGTGTTGGTGAAGAAGTCTGCACACAATGCATCAGTGAAGATGGCACGCACCATCAGGTAAATATATACTAAGCAGGTTACCTTTGCAAGTGTTTGGGGTTTGTACTTTTGCAAGTAAATCTGTCCTGTAAGTCTAACTATTTTTCCCTTTGGGTGCTTTATTTTCTATCTCAGTTCCTCGTAATCAGCCGGCTGTCAGCCCCATGTAGCTCCCCAGTGTGAAATTGGCTGGGATGGATATAAAATTCACAGCTGGGACTGTACACACCCGGAAATGCATGACAAATTTGTTTGGAGGGAAGGCTAGAGGGAAGAGAGAAGGGATGGTGTAAGCCAATGTTTACCAAGATAAACATTTCAATTCAGCAGGCTTTTACCAGTAATGACAATCTAATCATTAATCTGGAATGCTTGCTTAAAATGTATAGTATTGTCTTTGCAAAGCTTACTGAAATATTTTCAGTGGTTGTTGTGGAGCTGTGAGACCAAGATGTCAAGACCCTATGTCAAGTCATATTAGCCTACCTCCTTTTTTTTTTTTTATTTTTTAAACGTGAAATACATGCAGATGAGGATCATTCCTTTGATGAAATTCATCATTTTATTTGACCTGAAAATCCACTTTCCTCAGCTAAGTCAGACCTCTTTGTGGCAGAAAGGGATGGGGAAGATCTATGAGTGCTGGGTGCCAGACTGCAGTGAAGGAGACTTGATTTTCCCTCCAGCACCGCACAAGCGGGTACACAAGCACCTCTTTACATCCCCTGTTGTGGGTGTGGTGGTGTTCCTCTTCACCCGCAGCTACTCAACTCTGAGAGTTTTCATTTAAATCAGCCAGACCTCTTAAATCTTCAGTTTTGTTATGGGACTTTAAGAAGGCTTTAATTTCAGTATTTTATGGGCTTTAGATTCTTCTGAGGTTTTTGGATGGTCTTATCGTACTCACCAAGCCTGCTGTCAAAGAGTCATTTTTGTAACATAGATTTTATGTAAATAACAGAAGTCTGTGTGTGTGTAGTCTATTTCAGTAATGTTTAATTTTAAAACGTAAATGAATGTACTCTGAATAACTTCGTTATGCACACAGAGATTTAGACTTACATTTAGTTCAGCAATAAATGCGTTATAAACATTTACAGCTAACCAGAAAGGAAGAAAAGGCTATTTGTGGCAAAGCACCTCTGTTAGATAGGGTTTGCATTGATCAGCATAAGGACAAACGCATCAAACTTAACAGCGCGAACACCTTTTTTTAGGTGATAGGGTACTAGCAAGCAATGCACTTGACTTAGTGAGGCAAGTGCTAGGAGCACTCCTCTGCCAGTGCGGGAATCCCACGAGTCACACTCGTAGCAGGAATCCGGCGTGTGCCCGTGCAACCTGCGCCCGCCCGGTGCCGATCGCCAGCACCGCGCCCCGCCGCTCTCTGTGCCTCAGTGCCACCTGCTGGTGCTGCCGCAGCACGGCGCAGGCGGGGAGGGGTGCCCTAAGTGAGGTTTTGAGGGTTTCCTGCTGGTGGGCAAGGGGCCGGTACAGGAACGTGGCAGCAGTAACCCCCACCTCAGACATACCCTGTGGATTTTGGCAGTGAGAGGGAAAGCGTGTTCTTTTGTTCCACAACTGCGTTATCCAAATGACGTTTTTCAATTTTTTTTTTCTTTGAAGGATTCAGCACATGTAGCTTATATTAGCCTTTATTTTAAGATTACAGTATCTCCATACATGTAACCATATTTTTTTGTGTGTTCTGTTGTGGATCTTTGTTTTAAATACAACATCATTGGATTTGTGTAGTGCTGATAAAATTGAAGGAGAAAACAGTAATTTTTTGTGTAATAAGAGGAATTAAAAAAAAGTCTTATTATTTCTCTTGATGGAAAAAAAATATCTTGCAATGTATATGATCACTACCCTAAACACAGATCAGCTGTGCACAACTCCCAGTGAGCCTGAGAACTCTTGTTGTTATATTAAGATTCTATATGAAATGGTTACTACAAATGTAGATTAAAGCCTAGGAGCTGTATGCTTTAAATCCCTGAATCCTTGGATAATGCAGTGCATTTTCCATTTAAATAATTGTTTCAAGCTCTCATGAAGAAAAGCTCGCTGCACATCTTGAGAATAATGTCTGCAGTCATATCTGCTTGTTTCTGCAGAAGTTCTGAAATTCATGTGAGTTGTCACATACCCCTTAATGGAGTCTTAACTCTGAGAACCTCTAGTCTGTACTCCAATGGCAAGGCTTAGATGCAGCTGCTATGTGGATGAGGCAGGGGAGGATCAGCTCACACAGCCGTTTTGTGTCTCGACCACTGCAGGATTAGCCGTGTGAGCAATACATCAGGCAGTGCAACTGGTAGTGGGTTATGATTTCCTTAAACCTTGTATTTCCCTCTGGTGCTCTTTCCTCTGTTCCTTTCTACCCAAGATAGTGCTTGGGCTTATTGGATTCTCAATACCAACATAGATATAGAGCTCTGCTAACACCATGCTATCTCTTGTCATCTCATCTGGTATTAAAACCAGAGACTCTAATTTATGCCAAGGAAAACCTGTCAGAAAATTGAGGCTGATGAAAACATTAAAGTGATTCTCTCTTTGTGTCCTGAAATGTCCAAACGCTTTTCACATCACCACCTGCAAATGTAGGCATTCTCTACCTGCTGCCTTCTCAGGACTTTCTAACCCTGAGTCCATTGAAAGCTCTGGCAGAGGGCTTTGAGTGGCTTTCCTAATCCCTGAGATAATGTTCCTTACTAGCAATACATCAGTGCAAGCTTTCCTTGACTAAAATAGATTTCTTAAGGATTAACCAACCCTATGCGATACGGCTTCTAAGCTTTGTAAAACCTCTAGTTGGCTTGTTCTGGTGTACCTCCTGTTTTATCCTTGCCATGGTGTTAACCTTTAAAAGTAAAATACCATTTTCATTGTCCTTTCAGATTCCTGTAATGGCTTAAAGTACATAGATATGTCTAGGTGCAGGTGGCAGTATGTTTCCTTTCTTTATTACTGAGGGTCTCAGCAGGCTGTTAATATAAAATGCATTTCAGAGATTTCTGGATTACACCTTTTCCCTTAGTGGCATCCTAACCTACTCTACATGTTCTCACCCGGAACCTGGATCGACTGTGCAAATTAATTTTATTGTCCCATAGTGCATCTTTTCAGTTTTACCTACTTAGTCACATGGGTGTTAAAAGTAGATAGCTCTTTATAGGTAACTACATCTTTAAAATCAATGATTTTACTCTCTCTAATGAGAGAGACCAGTGGTTGAATAATGGTACACTTTACTGGCAATTTCTGAATATGCTTATTACCTCTCGGTAATTAGCACAGGAGTGATTGTTTCAGATCTGGGCTTGCCATAGTGTTTTTCAAGCCTGCAAACCACTGGGAAATCAAGTGGTGAGACCCCACGTATTCTTGATCAAAAGTATGCACTGTTTATTTCTCTATGTTTAAGTACCACTAATTTGGGAAGGAAGCTACTTCTATGTATTTCCCAAAATATCATTGGTTCCCTTATTATCACTGAACATCCATCATGGTATGTAGTTCCATGAGTCCACTGTTACTCTCTTAATAGATTGTGATTGCATTTATAACATTTGAGCATTTTTTTTTGTGCATAAAACAATAGTAATTCCTCATCCCATTCATGCATACTTCACATGTTTTGTTAAACTGGTACACTACAGTCATTTCAGAATTATGCATCTCCTTAGATTCTTACTTTTAACCACAGTAACTAACTAATCCCTCATGTAGTCTTCTTGTTTTCCACATTAATTTTGCTCACCCTCACCCACTCCTATTGCCAATATACCAGTGATCAGAATATTAGATTATTAGATTTCTTTCTAACAATCTTTTTTTTTTTTCCCCATGCAGCACATGGAAACATGGATCCCCTCCAATGAACCTTGCAAGATATGCACATGTCTTGACAACAGGAAAGTAAACTGTACTCTCCGACCTTGCACTACTACCAAACGTAAGTTGGTTTAGCTCTGAGTATGATTGGACTTGAACTAATTTTTTTTTACCTAGTTTGTTAGTTCTTATCCAAGCTTATTTTGTAAATGTTTTCTTCTCACTGCAGCTATTCAGTGTGGTCCCTGTGAAGTCCCTCGTCTGCGCAGGGACCCCAGCCAGTGCTGCCCCGAATATGAGTGTGGTAGGTGCTCATAAACTGTTGTAACCTTCTTGGTGCATGTTTGTGCCAGATGCTTCAAAGGTATACAATCTTCATCTTTATTTAACACAATATTTATTTATTTATTTATTTTTAAATCACTGAATGACTGAGTTATCATCTGTGTGGAAAAACAAAAAAATCCTGAGGAAACTTCAAACTCGACTTTGCCCCTTTGTAAGAGACGAAGAAGGGAACAGAGCAATTTTTTTTTCCTAAATGACTCTAAAAATGTCTTTTTTTTCAAGTACTTATTATTATTTTTTTTATGATCTGTTTGCACATTAAGTACAACATTAGAACTTCAATCCTTGTAACCAAACTTGAACTGTTCCCTAAGCTATTTTTGAAAATGGACACTGACCTGCTGAACTCTAACTTGCTTCATATTTTAGGATAGCAATTGAGTGTAGGGAACAAATGTAATGGGAATGTACCTGCATGTGTGTGTCTTTTCTAGAGGACTAACTAGTGAGGCATGGTCTTAAACACTCTCTCATTTTCTCTTTTTAGTCTGTGATCTAGTTTCTTGTGATTTGCCTCCTGTTCCTGACTGCGAGTTTGGCCTGCAGCTTGCATTGACTAACCCTGGAGAATGCAGACCAAATTATACATGTGGTAAGATATGTATATATATATTTAGCACTAAGTGATACTGGAGCACTGCATTTAAACAACACTGACAACGTCCTTTATACACTACATTCTCCCTCTGAAAGATTTTCTTTGGGAGCCAATGGACATGTAATGACTTCACAGACTTGGAAGAAGGTTGTTGTTACTTTCTGAGTATGCTTTTGAATTAAGGAAAAGACAAACATTGTACTCTTGGGTATGTGTGCTCTGACCCTTATGTTTATTTTAAAAATCTTTTTGTATATGAGAGAAGATTTTTTTTTTTTTTTTTTTTTGGCAGGATAGGAATCTGCAATACAGTCTTTGACCTGAGTCTTTTATATCTGCATTACTTCTTAGTTTGTTAAGTAGGTGTATAACAGTTTGCAGTAGCAATTGGTGCCTTGCTACCACAGAACTGTCCTGTTCATTTGCAGTGCTCTGAAATGCTCTGTGCTTAACCTTTTTCTGCTAGCTTGTAACAGAGAAGCATGCAGTTTAGTTCAAAGACCTTTCTGTCCACCGCATCGGGAGCTGACTGTTAAGAAGACAGAGTGCTGTGATAAATATGAGTGTACCTGCAGTTGTACCAACTCAACAGTGAGCTGCCCTCCTGGATATTTATCCAGATCTCTCACCAATGACTGCGGCTGCATATCTACTACCTGTGTTCCAGGCAAGGTAAGGAGGATGAACAGATAAGATTATCTTTTATATATGCGGTGACAGAACCAGAGTAAGGGTGTAGATAGATATAACAAAACAAAAAAAACAGACAAAACAAACAAACAGACTACCTGACATAGGCATTTTTAACTTATGTATGTGAGAAAAATGCACCCTTGCAACATACTGTGCTTGTTTCCTTACAGTCATTTTATTCTGATGTAACCAACCCATTTTTTGTGACCTTGAGATATTCCGATGATTTTTTATTTATATATATATATATATATATAACCTTTTGAAACTTCAAGGTCATTCAGAAGATATTCAGATGATTTTTTTTATATATATATATATATATATATATAACCTTTTGAAAATTCAAGGTAATTCAGATATTTGTCATTTCAGAGGATCTTCTGAAATTTTTATGTTTTTCTTTTTTTTTTTTTTTTGATAACGTGTGCGCTTTAAATGAGTACAGTTACTGTATTTTAGAATTGCATATTTTCAATCTTATATTAATTTTATTGACATATTTGGGACACCTTATACCTATACTCCTTGTGTCCCTTGATTACTTTTGCCTCTACCTGTGGAGGCATTGTATCTTATCTAAACTGTATTGCCACTTTTAATTTTTTTTTCCAAATCAGTACCTAACTTTGTTAAAGCCTCACAAGGATGAATTTTTCCTAGTTTTGCCAACCTTTATTATATTATGTTAACATTTAACATAAGGTTGCTTAAGGAAGATGTTGCAGGGCAGTGTAACCTGTTCACTGAAGCAACCTTACTTAGCAGCTTAATGTAGGGCTACACTGTCTTGCAGCTCACAAGATCTAGGCTTTATTTTCTACTCCTAAGTAGTTAATAACCTTGCATAAGCCATTTTATTTCTCTGTGACTCACTTTCTACATGTATAAAATTAACAGATGCTCATCTCTTTAATAAGATGCTGAAAAATTTACTAATAGAGAGAGCAATATAACAGATGGCACTACTTTTGTGGTAGCTGTGGTGGCCTAAGGATACAAGAGAATGAATGCTTGTAGCTCAAAGTAGTATCTTTGCAGATCAGCTGATATAGCTGGCAGAAGTTTTGTGTGCATGGCTCCTTCTACAGGACTCGCTGTTTATCATCTCTAAATATTGGATCGCATTATACTTCCAGTGAAACTGAAACCCTGGGCAATTCCACTGAATGCAAATAAAAATCTCCAATTCATTTTTTAGAAAACAGCAGCTTTGGCTGCAGTTACTTTCCTTTCCTCAACAGAGTGGCCACAATTTTAAGATCCTGTAGTATTTCTACAGGCTTCAAAACGTTACATAAAAGTTATGGTAGTTTTCACGTCTTAAAAAGCAGCCTTTTGAAGCCAGCAGTGTGTCCTTACAGCAGCAATGTGTTCTTTCATGGATGAATTGTTGTATTCCATAGGTGTGTGTGCACAACAATATCGTCTACCCTGTTGGGAAAACCTGGGAAGATGGTTGCAGAGAATGCTCTTGCACTAGTATGAGAGATGACATTACGGGACTTCAGATGATGGAATGTCGTGACAAAATATGTAACACGTTCTGCTCTCGGGTGAGTAACGTTTAAATTAACGCATTAGCAGAGTCCTGATAGGAAACTAAAATGTTTGTTTTTAAACCTGCATGTTTAGAGAAACTAGAGAAAAATAGAAAGTAAGTGTTGTAGCAATTAATTATCTTGGGAACAGAGCCTAGGAGGGCCTGAGTATTACTGACTTTATTTTAGGGTTATTGATTTAGGGTCAGATCCTGCTGCCAAGAAAATCAGAGACAACCTTATTTTATATTTCAGTTATAGGAGAGCTGCACCCTGGAGCGTCTATCATTTACACCACTTGCACAATAAGTACTTATGATGCCTGAAGTTTCAAATGACTTCATTCTAGTTGAAGTTCACTTTCTGAAGAGAATATTTCAGATCTGTCTATTGTTCAGCTCAGTCCATTATAGCAGTAATAACACAACATGCTGTTGCCTTTCTTATGCTCAGATATCTGCCACATGCTATAAAATGATGTGGTCTACTTTTGGAAGCCCACAAAAGAAGTGTGAGCTGTTTTGGTATATTGACTTGGCTGGTCAAGTAGGAGGAGACAGATATTTAGTACAAAAAGTTGGCAGAAGAATTCTTGGAGAGTCAAAGGAATTGGTTAGAAGTTAGTAGCACTTGCCAGTGTCATAGATTAGCAGACTTTGGCCATAACATGATTCATGTAAATTTTTTTTACTGCCTTTCAACTACCCAATTTATGTCCTTAACATTCCTCACCTTTACATAATGTGGAGAATAAGGAGTTAAAACCACTGTAAAATTAAATGTGATGCCCTAGAGTTGTATTCTTCTCTGGCATCTAGCACCTTGTGCCATAATACCTGAGCATTCCCATGTCCTTGCTTTATAAGGTTAGCATGGATGGGGCAGTCAGTGATGACAGTGGAAATATACAGCTCAGGTCTCCAGAAAAAAACAGATAACAGAAGAGGTTGCCCAGCTCACCCACATGCTGACAGCCTACACCCCTTACCAGTTACCATGTGGCCAGAAGAGAAGTTATGCTGCAAATCTCAGAGATGACCACAAATATGTTTTGCCTCTTTCTAAAACTTTCAGCATATACATAGATTATTTGAGATTGTTCTTGATGGTACTAGCCAATTCCATTCAAGAAAAGGCATATCTGACTTGAAGAAGCTCCTTCCTACTCTGTGGTCCAGTGTTCATAATCTGTGAGTTCAGATTCAGAATATTGTCTGCAAATATTTTGCTGACCCAGGGTTGTTCCCATGGGTCGTCTCTCCCGTGAACTGTGAAGTGAAGCCCAGAAGAGGCGCACTCTCTCTCTTTTTTTTGTTTTTCTCAGTGCAGAAGCAGAGATGAACTAGTTAATACTATGCAAATATTCAAGTTGCTTTTAAAAGCAAAAAAATATTTATTGGTCTCTTCTCCCACGTGTCCGGTGATAGGACGAGGGGGAATGGGCTAAAGTTGCACCAGGGGAGGTTTAGGTTGGATATTAGGAAAAATTTCTTTACTGAAAGGGTTGTGAGGCATTGGAACAGGCTGCCCAGGGAAGTGGTTGAGTCACCATCCCTGGATGTATTTAAAAGACGTTTAGATGTAGAGCTTAGTGACATGGTCTAGTGGAGGGCTTGTTAGTGTTAGGTCATAGGTTTGACTAGGTGATCTTGAAGGTCTCTTCCAACCTAAATGATTCTGTGATTCTGTAAAATCTTCATAGTGGGCTGTATGTTGTATTAGCCCAGGAAAATCTGATGAGTTCACCAAGCAGCATGTATTCCAGATGTGTGAGGTAACATCAGTGTTTTCAGTGGTCCAGTGGCCAATAAGTCTGAATGTTGGCCTGTGACTCAACAGACTGCGACTGGTGTCATTACAGGTGGCCCAGCCAGGATTTCTCAGTGGGAAATGAAAGGGAGGGCATGCTACAGCAGTAGCTGCAAAACCCTTTAACAAAGATACACACGGGCTGCTTCTGTGTTTGATTCACTGCGCTGGCTGGGATGCTTCTGTGGTATCTTGGGTCTTCCAGTGCCTCATGTGAGACAAGAGTCACTTGATTTTTTCAGTTCCACGAGAAGCCAAGCTCTGTTTCCTTGGAAATACACTGAATTTCCAAACGAATATGTCACGCACTGTTCATCCCCAGTCTTCACTAGCAAACTTTGCAAATACTATGAAAAGTTAGAGGTGTTCTTTTTGCTTTCAGAAAGACATTGGTAATGTGTTTGGGAGTCAAAGACTGACATCGGGCACAGAGCATATATGTGCAGCACATCATGGCTGAGTTAATATTGCTGTAGAAACCCTACATTGTCTGACTTGTTTTTTAATTTAAACTTGAATTTACATTAACATATTTTAAAACAGTTAATCATTCATTGCAAATTTGCCTATGAACATTTCAGTTATGCAAACTGATGTATAAAAAGCAATTCTTTTTTCTGGTCTATTAAGCTAATTGTGCCTTGGCTTTCAAAGAATTTCAAATGCCTCAATACCACTGTATTTTTAAATGCCATTTCATTTTCAGTCTCCTTATCAGAACAAAGCTGGACAGAATATATATATGTGCACATGAGAAGGTGCGAACTAAATGTTTTTTTTGAATGTTTCCCTCTGCTTTGTCTTGAACACTACATAATTGGCTAGGACTAGAGCAGAAAAGCAAACCTTTAGGGGAAAAAAACTCTTCCTGTAAGTGTAGAGTTTGGTGAGAAAACTTCAGGATGCCCAATGGAGTGAAAACCATGAGGGTAGTTGTGATAGCTTTCAGCTTTCACAAGAGAATCATTTTGATTTCTGTTTGTAGAAGAGACTCATTTCTAGTATGGCAATGATTATGAAATATTAGATCTAAAATATCTGGCTTTATTTTGGCTCATAGCCATAACTTTATCAGTAATCTGTTATTCTAATAAAGTATCATTAATGCAGAGCTACAGTTTCTTGACAAATCAGTCTTAAGCATTGCAGTCTCTAAAAGCTTTCTTTAAAACAAACAAACAAGCAAACAAAAAACATTGGAGGAAATCATTCTTTTTGGATTTTTTTTTTAATGGCTATCAAAGTTGCAGACCAAAACTGTAGTTGTTTGAGAACATGGAGAACTCAGATTTTTTTTTTTCTCAGTTTATTCAGTGAATATATTTTTATCCACAATCACAGAATTTCTGTAATGCAGTTTGAATTGACCCTAATGCTTATTTCTCATTTCAGATTATATGACATTGAATGTTGTATTGACAATAAAGACATAATTTAATTGTAGATCATTACTAAGATGATGTTTAAACTCCCTCCTACTTACTTTTGCTAATTCCATTGCCAGGTTTTAAAGTTGTGAAGTGTCATTGTTGTCCATGTCATCTGATTTCTGTGAAAACAGCTTGCAGTTTTTTAGTTAGTGATAGGAAAAAAAAAAATAAAAAAACAAAAATAACCAAAAACAACCCCCCCCAAAACAACAACACAAAACAAACAACGCCTCCCAAAAACAAACAAACAAAATTCCCCAACAACTTAATACATAAACTAGTTCCTTCACCCTGATGAGTGAATGGTGCTACTGTTCTCTTGCGCATGACAAAATCAAATGCAAATCTGATCTGTTATTTCAGAACATAAAAAAGAACTATCGAAAAAGAATGGATGTTTCATTAAAATGAACCAACCCCAACATTCTTTGAAGATATTTAAATTAGCAGCAGATACAGCCTACTCATCTGCAAACCAGATGTGGATTTGCCTCATTATATGTCACAGTCTTCTAACTTTTTCTGTTGTCTTCTATCTTTCTATTATTAAAATTTTGAGAAAGCAAGCAGATAATTGTTGTAATTATTGCATCTGCCACAAGGAGGAGTGGTGTCTGTACCTTCCTACCCTCCTGGGCTTCTTCAGTAATGATTTCTCTAGAAGTACATCAACATGCATCCCTTTAGAGAATCACAGGGATAAAATGGAAAACAGCTTTTAAAACACTTTTAAATCCCTAGTGTACTAATGTGAAGGGAGCGCTTGCTTCCTTAATTTCTGTAAATGTTCTTGAAGTTAGGTACTTAGTAAGTGGTATAAAAGAGTATTTTAAAGTATTGGATAATTTGAAGTATTGCACAGTTATGAGAAGAATGAAGCATAATTTTCTGGGATAAGTGTTTAAGAGAAAACCATTTGGCTGTGTGTAAATTAATTAGTGTAGATATTCAAACCTTTTGATGACTGTGTTAAATTAAAATAAAGAACATTTGTACGCTATGTGCAAAGTGAATGATGGTTGCTGACTATGAAATCTATGGCTTTAATCTTCAGTATTTCAAACTGATATTTTCCTTCAAAGTAGCAGAATTTGACTTCTACATGTAAAGCGTGGGAGTAAATGGCTTAGTAGTGTGTATTAAGGAGGTCAAGGAAATTAATTTCAAAGGAAGACTGTTGTTTGAGGGTTAGATGTGTAGGATCCTATTTAAAAACTGTGAAAGTCTTGGTGAGAAGTAATTTCAAACATCCTGTTTGCATTTTCAAACTTACTTTATTATGGAAATTAGGAAATGATACCTTAATGTTCTAGAGACTTTTAGATAGAGAATTAAGTCCAAAACTGGTGTAAATGAGCTTAGCTCCAGGGAAATCTCTAGAATTGTGCTGATTCATCACCATTGAAGATTTTGCTTTCAGCAATTCAAGTTCATTTATATCCATTCTGTTAGTTTTTTTCTCAGTCTCTCATTCTTTTCATTCTCTTTGGTTCCTCCAATGATCTCTAGGGACTATCATCTCAATATGTAAAAGGCAAATACTGGAGCCTTCTTAAAAAATACTGTGTGTTGAGTAATACTTTCCATTATTTCTTTCCTGTGTTGTTGGCCAGAATGCAGCTGACAGAGTTTTCTGTCCAAAACCTTAGCATTCATGAAAAGATGAACTATGCATCCTGAGCAACACTGGAATGAAACAGGGGAGTGCACAAATACACCAAGTCATAGTCTGTGCAGATTGCTCCCGTAGTCTTGAGTGGGCGGTGAAACCAAAATGTGTGTTCTCCGAATGCTACAGAATTAATCTGTGTTCGTCATCTATTTGTCACAAGCAAAGCCCCAGTCCAAAAGCAGGCAAAATTCCACCCACCATGTAGAATGTCTTAATCTGTGTGCTTTCACCCTCCATATGGTAGAGTGATTTTATCTTTGTATTTGTATGTGATAAAACAGCCTGATCTGGTGGCAGAGCTGAACACGTGTCAGGCTCTCTGTAGCAACTGCTCGTTATCACTGGCAAGTCAGCCATGGGCACCTGCTCAAATGCAAAGAGTGGTTGGTGTTGCCTCATCCCTTACATCCCAGGGTATGGGGATTTTGTAGTCGTGCAGACATGGAGCTCCGTGTCACTGCGACAGATGGTCAGACACTTACTGAGGGCTTCTTCAGAGTATTAATTCTCCGTTTGAAGTTTGAACTCTGCATTTTAAAAAAATAAAAATAAAAAAAATAAAAAGCAGGATGTGGAGATGAAATAAAGCAGCAGATCCAGTCCAGAAAAAGCAGAGAATGAGCAGAATATTGGCTAAAGACAGAAAATGGATCCTTGAACAAACCAGAGCTGGCATCTCTACAGCATCTACATCCTAGAAAATGAAAGATAATAAAGGAAGAGATGGAAAATGCCTACTCTGCCTAGTCTGATACACATTTTAACATGGTCTTCATTAAGACAGTATGAGACCTGTCAGATGTTCATAGATGGTGCAACTCAGGAATGATTCTGGTAGCAAGTAGTCTTTGTACATGGATTATCTAACTAAAAAAAAAAAAAAAAAAAAAAAAAAAAAAAAAAAAAAAAAAAAAAAAACCACCAACAAACCAACCAAAAAAACCCACCTCAAAATACACAATAATTTTTCCTTTTCTTAGGTTTAACCTTAAATGCCACCACCTTTAGAATTAATCATAAAATAAAACTATTTTTAGTCCTGTGGGCCCAAATTTTCATGGTGTAAGTGAAAAAGGTAAGGTTTTCTGATAGTGAAATATTTCTAAATCTGTGGAGGATGTATGACAGTGGGGAATTGCTGTCCACCTTCCTCCTTGTGTACAGGTGGCTGTTCTGCTTTTTGAAGAACTTGTGGACTGCTGACGTTTGTAGGTTTGCTTTCTGACACAGGTTTGTACACTGTGATGGTTCAGAGACTGCCTTAGCAGGAGCTCTGCAGATGCTGAGGTCAGGAGCTGTGACCTCCTGTGTTTCTTCCCCTGAGGAGTCAGAGCCCTCAGATCATGCGCCCACCGAGCACCAAAAGGGCCACTCAGGCTGAACTGTGCAAAACCCACATCTTTGTAGGTGCCTTTGTGGTATGGATCACAACTGGAGTCTGCTGCACAGTACCTTGTTTTGTTTGCCCTTTAGAGGGCTCTGTTTGTTCACACAGGCTTTGTGAAATTTGAATCCTGCAGCTGGGTTTTGCTTGGTCAGGATGCTGAGTTTATTCTGGGCACAAACAACTCACAGGTTTTTATTTCTCTGAGTTTTCCATGCACACACACACACACAAGTCTGATTATAGGGGCTTGCTAATATGCTCCATATTGCAAATCAAGGACAGTTCATGAAGGGAGGTATTGGATGGGAATACTTAAGCAATTTCAGTTCAAAGGTGTTGACCAAAACAGAAATGATGCTTATTTTCATTGGCATTTTTCATGTGAACAGTATTTTTTCTGACAGAACAACGCTGTTTCCCTTCAACTCTGTATTGAAATCAGAGTTATATTTTGCCCGTTGGAGACTGTTAAATATAGCATGTATTTTTTCTAACTAGAATAAAGGTCCTTGCTTTCTTTCACTTAGATACTCCAGTGCTTGAATGTTAGGCTAGTTGCTTCAGGAGATGAAAGGATGAAATAATCAGACAAAGCTGGTTCCCATGCTACACATCTGACCAACTCCTTCCCTCTGCTTCAGCACAAGCACAGTCAGATGTCTGAATGCACTCAGACTGAATCCTAATCTTGAAGTCTCAGGGATGGGATGAAGAGTTGTGAGTGTTGATTAACATCCAAGATGCCACTAGAGCATTTTTACCTATAAAACAGTATTACCATTTCTTACCAATAACATATTATTATATTAAAAAAAAAAAGACTTTTAAATACAAATAATTCTTACAGTTCCATATCACTTATATGTAAAAACAGATGTTTTCATGTACCAATTCTCAAAAAGATTTTTTCCCCTCAAACTGCATTTTTAGCGTTCGCATACAGTTTTCTTTCAAAAAAATCTACCAAATAGCATGGCAACTGAGACAGTCACCCTTAGAAGTGGGCTTACTTCTTTTTCCTTTTGCACTCTTCTGTAGGGCCATACTATCGGAAAGGCTTGCTTTTTACAATTCGCTAACACATAAAAGAAACTGCTCCCATACAGTAGACTAACATTCAGAAATTACTGCTGCTTTTAATGTTGTTGAAATACTTCAGTGTCATCCAAAAGCATTTTTGTTTTACCTCTTCTTTTTCCATTTCTGCTTGTTTATGTCATTGTTGTTTTCTATTCTGTGGCTAATCTTTGTATTTTTACACCTAACATTGTGTGCTTTTTATTTTTATTTATTTATTTATTTATTTTTCTGACAGGTAAAGTTAACCATTTAACAGGATGCTGAACTGCGTGGACCACTTGTTTTTAATAGCAGTATATGGCCTTTCAGTTCTGTTTTCAGAATCCCCTTTCCATAAAAAGTTGCTAACATTAAGCATTTATCCCAGTGTTTTCTTTTTGCATCGATCTTCTCAGTTGTCTTCTCTTCCTCAATCAATCGGTTCTTTTCTTTTATCCCACAGGGATATAAATATATCATCCAAGATGGGGAGTGCTGTGGGAGATGCCAGAAGACTGCCTGTGAGGAGCAGCTGTTCTGGTCTCGGGGTGATGCAGCTCCTCGCTTACACGAGGTGAGGTGGCAGTGGCATGGACACTTCCTTTTCTAGCAGAAGTGCGCTGGAATTATTTTGTGTTCCACAGAAGGAGAAAAAGAACATATGAGTTATTTCTCATACAAGGCAAGCACTGCTAAGAAACAATGTTTTTTGGTTCTGTGACTTACCTATTTCATTCTGCTAGCAAGCAAACCCTCCTCTCTGATTTCAGGCTCTAAGGAACCAATCTTTGTATGTAAAATTAGTAACTTCATGAATGATATCTCAAAAGAATGTTAAAGGGAAATTATACTTCTCTGGTTGTAGGCAATTTGTTTAAATTATCCTATTTTGTATTACCGTATGGGTGGTGGGCAGATTGGATATTCGATTGCTTGAATTCCACGGTCCTGTTCAAATAGGATATCCTATTTGATACACATTGAAATATCTGGAACTGAATGAGGATAGAAACATGAATTGCCCTCTGTTTGCTAAAGATGAAGGCTGCATGTCAGATCAGGCTGCACTGGTCTAGGCCACACTTGTTCTCTGCTCAAAATAACAGTTTAACTATTTTCAGCAGTGTGTCTCTTCCCTTAGGATTCCTTTGCGTCTCTTCCAAAGAGCCCAATGGGAAGTGAATGCAGGCAACAAGCCATTCAAAATGTGTTGCAGGCACACCACCACTCTGGAATACTATGTCAATATTGATTTCTTTCCTTGCCTACATTTTAAATTCCGCCAGGCTATTCAGTTTGTTCTGTCCCTAATCCAACCAGCCTTGGTAAGCCTTTTCCTGCCCCAGTAGCATTAAATTGCTTAATCCTATGCAGAAGTTTGGATTCAGTGAAGAAAGGCAGGAACAGTAAGTTAAATAGGTTTAAAATAATAGACCTTCTCCTCATCTTTTCTTCCATAAATATTATTCATCACTTTCACATATTTGGTATTAACTTTTTAATTGCTTCTTTTACAAAGACTGTTTGCTGCTGTCTTTTTAAAAATGTAAATGTATATTTTGCAGCCTGCTTCTTCCCTGATTTCACCAAGGACATTTCTTAATGTGGATCAGTATTATTCGGTTTCATAAATCAAGCCTTCAGAAGGTCCATTTTTATGTCCCACCATGTCTTTAAAAGTGGAGGTACCCTGCTTCAAAGTAGTCATCAGCTCCTCCCAGCATTGAACTGTGGCAGCATCTTCTTTCTGGCTTGTGGTGATGTCTCTTCCCAAGGAAGCACTTGAAGTTCCTGCCATGTCTGACAATAATCAGTGGGGGACATCAACAGGATCTGGTCTCTCTTACATTTGCAAGTCTTTTCTCCTCAAGAGCTTATTGCCAAAGCCTTCTTTGGGCTTAGTAAAGCTGATTTGTGACAAGATCCAGCAGAAAAAGGGCCAGCTCAGCTGCAGTGTGGTGCAGTGCAGTACAGACAGATACTGGGAACAAATGTAAACTTAAATCTAGTTAAGCCTGCATTTTCTTCTTCACATGTTATTTCACCTGGCCCTTTAATTTTCACCTTAGGGATACCCCTGTAACTCCAACACTCTGCAAACCAAGCAGCAGTCTACTCTGTAAAATGATTGTCACAGTAAGGGCTTGTGAAGAACTGAGTGACAGAATGTTCCTGAAGCAGTAAATATGCTTTTTGCAAACCAGCAAATTGTCTGGGGTGCTCTTCCCTTTGTCCATTGGCATTAATACTGCTGTCTGTATTTAATCCTTTTACAATTTCCTGTCAGGTTGGCACAGAGTGGCGATCCCCCTTCAATGACTGCATTATCAATGAGTGTGTCCGAGTGAACGATGAGGTTTTTGTGCAGCAAAAGAACCTGTCTTGCTCTCAGATGGATGTGCCTGACTGTCCAGAGGGAACTGAATTACGCTGTGACCAAATAATAGACTGCTGTCCTTCTTGCAGATGTGGTAAGGCTTTATGTATGACAAATGGAGTCATTGAAGAGTGAATCATCTCATGTGTTGATCTATTTCTCAATAGCAATTTCAGAAGTGTGTACTATGGAAAGATAATACCACTTTGAAGCTATGCTGTATAATTTAGGCATTGACATCCTGCTGCTATTACTTTCTCTTTCCAAGCAATGTTCACGGTCTCCTTTTGAACTAATTACTATTGTCACCACTTTGCATTGCTTCAGAGAGACATGGCAGGGTATGTCTCTACAAGCAAATTATAGTGCTAGCCTGTATTGTTAAGCAGTTAAACAAGGTCTTGACATGCATTTGGCCTAGGAAGTCCAACGCTATTAACACCTGCTATGAACAGGGAATTTCCATGCAGTCATGCTGTCTTCTGGACATCTCTGAGTGTTGTGGCTGTGGCCATTTATTAGCATAGACTTGGGTCAAAAATACAAATCAAAAGATTTGACTGTTTGGACTCAGTCTGGGAAGACTCCCAGTCATATTTAATTGACAGGCATATAAGCAACCACATGGTGAGGAATTGCAGTGGGAGGAGGAGAAATAGGTGCTATAACTTGCAGAAAGCCTATGAATGTGTCTTCTGAGAGCATGAGGCTAGAAATGGAGGGTAAAATCTACATTGTATCATGTGCTCATTTAAAAAAAAAAAAAAAACAAAACCAACAGCAGCTCAGTAAGGAATATTTGGAGGCAAATATCAGGATAACTGACAAGTTGTTACCTTTCAAAAGATAATATAAGAGAGCTAAATTGTGCCTATTTACACTGAAACTGGATCTAAATGTCCTCAGTTGGAACTTTAATGAGTCAAAAATGCATACTTGTGGTTTATTAAGTCTAGGTAATGGCATGATAATCATAACGTTAAATGGAATATTATCCTCTCTTTCAGTACCTGTGAATGGTTGTCCTTTGAATGGCACTGTTATTGGGGTAAGACATGATTCCTTTTATTTGCTGTGGTGTTAAGATACTTTGATATCTTAATAAGCTTTTGAAGAACACAGACTTGCTGGAATATACATAAGTGTACAGGGCAGCTTTGTTCAGCCAAAATCCCCACAAGTGAGACGTTGCAATAAAAGCAGTGGCAAGGGGCTCAGCGCATGTAGGTCCAGTTCATGACCCTTCAACAGGTTTTCCTGTATGACAATGAGTATCTCCTCAACGTGGGACAGTAATTTTTCCTTATCTTGAAAAGATGCTTGAGGAAGAAGTGCTTAGAAATTGCGGTAATCTGTATTGTGTAATGATTTGCAGGCTACCAAACACACAGGAAACTATCTGCAAGGGATAATCTCAAAGATGATCCTTGCCCACTTCAGGGAAGGGAAAACTTCCCGTATTCTACCTAGAGGATAAGGCAGATTAAAAAAAGGATGGAAACTCTTGCTCCACCTGTGTGGAAGGAGGGGTCTCCCTCCTTGGCTATTAACAGGAACGGGAAAGCTGAGCTTCCTCACTGCTTGACCTCTGTGCCCTTTCAAGATCCCTGCTGATATGCCCTCAGAGGAAGTTTTTTCTCAACTGCATGTTTAGTGGATAGATTAAGACATGTTTAACTCAGCCCATGACAGTGGGAATGATTGGAGTTAAGCATCTGATCTCATTTATGCCGAATTTATCTTTGGAGAGCTCTGTCAATTGTCCATTGTTTCCCTAAATCCATGTTCTGGCAGCACCTCTGGTGTCAAAGAACTCTAAGTATTCTCAACATTCCCCAAGGAAAGAGGTCTTCTTTATTCATTTAACCTAACTTTTAACCTATGTATTTCTGCATTGACAATGCGTTTTTTTCATTTATTGAAAAAGTAAGTTTACCCAAATCTCTTTGGACTCTGAAGGTATGGCAGAACCTCTCTCCATCTATTCCTTTCATTTTTGATTTTTTTTTTTCCATATTCGATAGGCATAAGTTCATCAATTTATTAGAGTTAAAGCCCTGTCCTCAAACATCCATCATTCAGCATAGGGATTATTTCCCTGTATAATTAAATTCAAGGAGTAACTGTGCCTTTCTGTCAGAACACTGGGAGAAGGATTTTAAAGTGCTTAAATCTGAAATAATCTGCTTTCTCTTTGATTCCTCCATTTGTCTCTCTATAGTATGTTGACAAAACTACTTGTGGCATTTTATAAAAACCATACTTGTAGACAATGTCATGTAGCATAATTGCCAGCTCCTGTCACCTTCTGTTGTACAGGAGATGTATATAATTATTCTGTGTTGCAAAAAGGTGTCTTTTCATTTGCATGCTGTTCTTCTGTGAGCACGTAATTTTTTCTCTTCCAACAAAATGTTTACCTGACCTATCAGAGAAAATCTTTGTTCTATTTTCAAGTATTTTAAAATATTTTAAAATGCTTTAAGTAAAACATAAACAAGTTTTGAAAAAAAAAACAACTGTTATGTTGAGTGCAAAATCAGGAGATCTGTATTTTGAAGATTAAAAAACTAAAATATTTCAGTTTCTCAAATATTGAAAAAAAAATTCCTATCTTAATAAAATTTTCCAAGCTGGCATGAATTTTTGAAGTGTTTTAAGTGACACAAAACTTCATTTTGACTCATTTTTGTTTGCTATCTGGATCTCTATAAAAACTTTTTCTTTCTTTTCTTTTTTTTTTTTTTTATTTTTGTAGCACTGCTTTTAAAATGTGTTATTTGTCTTCTTGACAATTGGCCATTTTATCAAACACAGTCTGTGAAAGATTTTGAGGGTGTAGGTAGGCCCCAGCTGTTGCATTACTTCTGTGCTTTTCCTTTCGTACCATATCAGGCAGTTAGCATTCAACAGCGCAGTTACTAAAATATTTTCTCAGGATGGAGAGTGTGAAATTTGAGTGGAGTTATAAACCTTGGAAGCTTTCTAAACAAAATAGACATTTTGATGGAAGAAAGATAAAAGTATTTTGTGGATCATAAATTAGAACTTAATGAATATTTTCTTTTAAATTAGAATAGTGTATTGTAATCATTATTTTAAGCTAATTAGCTATATGTCTTTTTTTTTTTTTTNTTTTTTTTTTTTTTTTTTTTTGAGCAGCTGGAGTTATTACAGCTTTGTCTTGCATTATTCTTTACTTCAATGACTGTTCCAGAGTTCTGGTCAGGAAGGAAGATGTGGTGTCCACAGAAGTTTATACTTCCTGGATTTCAAAACCTTTATTCTGTGTCCTTTAAGAATAGGTTTCAAATTTCATTTTATAACAAGGGAAAACTTTGCTCTATTAACTCATTCATTGAATAGTTCCAAGTTGTGAGTCTTTTACTGTAGTTCTGTTAACCGACTGTGTCCTTAATCCCTTTACATTTTTGTCTTGTATCTGGTTACCAATATTATATTCCAGTAATTTGGTGTATTGCATTCACTCCACTGTTCTTAACAATGCTATGGGCTTTAAGTGCAGACTTCCAAGCAGGTGGCTGTATTTACCAAAAGGATTATCTGCATCACTCATCTGTTTTCCCAGGCTTTTACTGAGGGGTAGCCTTGAAGGAGATCTGAGTAGATTTTGGCTTTATGCAGGTTATTTTGATTGCACTGACTGACACTGCATTAGCAGATGTTGACATTTTATCATATGTTAGCCAAGAAAACATATGATAGGTGTGTTATATAAAGGGAAAAAGTTGTATTAATCCATTATTTCACTCAGTTCTCTCAAGCTATGTTTGATCACAGAAATCCATTGTTAAAGTCCATTTGCACGCTGATCACTAAATACTCTAAATAAACATAATAAAACTGTGATGCAAACTTTGGATCAAAGTGAGACCTTCCCCCAAAAGTTCAAGGCACTTTTATGTAATGATTTTGTTTCAACACATCTCTAGTGTGCCCTAAATTTCTTCCCATAACAGTGATTTTATAAGCTTGACTTTAGCTATCTTTTTTTTACAAAATTGGAATTTTAGAAATATTAGAAGATCCAATGAGGGTATCAATTGTAATATCAATTGTGGCTTTATAGACCCTTTCTTCATGATGTGAAAGCCTGGTGTTGCTGAGGCATTCTGTGATAAATATTTACTTCTAGATGACCTGAATTAATTGTTTAAGATAGTAAACAGAACAAATCCAAATATATTTTGAAATAGATCACCAGGATAAGGACATCTCCCCGATTTGCATGGCTTTTGTGTGTGTGTGCACTTGTGTGTCTTTACACTTACTGACCATTAGAGTAATACTAGTGTCAGTGCATTGGATGACCTTCTGAGACCACATAGTCTGTACTAGAACTGTCATTCTGATAACTGAACTCTTTCCAATGTTAAGAGTAAACAAGAAGTATAGTGTTTCATATAACATTTCCTATCCAACCCTCACCTATAGGAAAATGTTGTGAGTGTGGCTTCATAGAATCATAGCATGGCTTGGGTTGGAAAGGACCTTAAAGGTCATCTGGTTCCAACCCCCCTACTGTGGGCAGGGATGCCACCCACTAGATCAAGTTGCCCAGGGCATCATTCAACCTGGTCTTGAACACTTCCAGTTTTCAGATGCCCAATGGAAAGAGAATATTACTGTGATTAACTATAGAACTTGACCTAGTTTCTTGTACAATTATTGTACCTTTGATTTCAAAATACATTTTATTAGCAAAAGCATCCATTGAGGACTTCTAACTCTCCAGATTAATGTCATGATATTCACTATAAAAGATTAAACTGAGAAAGGTGAAGAATGCTGTGTTGAGGTCTTGAGCTGAATTGTTAAAAGATCGGGACCTTCCCATTGGTATTGCAACCTCTGTCATATTATTCATGAAGGATCTTTTTTCTAGACCTCCACAAACCAACAAGGAAGTAATTTCTGTTGGTGCTTTATTGAAAGCCACTGAGCTCTGAAGACATCTGTTGTGCTGGGGTCCAGTGTAAGAATGTAATTAATACATTATTAATACAATTAATAATTCAGAACATTTGTTCTTCAGTGTATATGTGGGAATATTGGCTCAGAACTACCCATAAACCCATTACCTTTACACAGTTACTCTGGCCAGCTTCTTGGTTTTGCTCTATTTGTTCCATGAATGTTTACCTGTGTGGAAGAAAAAAGGGAATTTGAAGATATGCATAGTATAAAGCATAGGAAATTCCTTTTCTCAGTGAAGTCAGCATAATAATAATTCCATAATATTCCATAATAATTCCATTGACTTTTGAAGCACTACTCAAAGCATTTATTATCTTGCAATATTCAGTGTCTGTTTACTTTATTGAGGTTCAAATGAAAGTCTGTGTACTTGGGAGGCAGAAAGAATTTGGATTTAGAACTCTTTTAAGTGTTAGGAATCTAACTAACTGTTAAGTTCACATCCTGTTCTTTTACATCTAATAGCTTTGTATTTTCAACTCTCTATTTTAAATGCCATTTTTGCTTGCTTTGAAAAGGTGGTGGGATCAAGCAAACAAGGCGCTGAGAAAAAGATCAGGGAGTTCTGTGCCAGCTCAGCCACTGATTTTCTCGTAACTATGAACAAGTCCATTCAGTAACTGCAGTTTTTTTTTTCCCCTCCTTCTATCCTTGTCAATTTTAAGATTCTAGGCCTCCAGAGGTTCTAAGCAGTGTTTTTATAAGAACAATAGCAAGTAATTTTTGTCCACGAGCTATAGGTTGTGAAGGCTTAACAAAAACTTTTTGCAAACCAGTTCACTACACTTGGAAAAAATGAACTTGGTGGGAACCACCTAACACATGACAAAATCTTATGACAAAACCTTCCTTACCACTTTCAACGATTCTCTTCTTGCTTGCTAGCTTTGTAAACGGGGAAGTAAGAAACACCAATGCCGTTTTGCAGATTAAGGAGTTCTAAATGATTTAGGTGAAAAATAGCTTTCTGCTGTGTTGCTTGTTAAGAGATTACAGATGTAAAATTTGGATCTCTGGAAAGTGGGTGCACATTGTTTTTCTGTTTTCTTTTTCAAAGAATTGAAGTACAAGACTTGATGAAAGGCATTTAACCTAGATAAAACTGCTCGTTTGTTTGAGTTTTGCTCAAGAGACCGTCACTGACTGTTACAAGCTCTTTCTAATGTTTCAGCCATGGAAACGCCTGATGGTGGATCAATGCACAACCTGTCTCTGCTCCCTGCAGTCAATGTCTTCTCGGAGATACAGTCTGACATGTACAAAATTCAGCTGTGAACCATGCCCATCGGTAAGTGCAAGTGGTCTGGATGTTCTAATTAAAAATGTTTGATGATAAGGTCATGTTCTTCATTGTATATAGCAGTTTATGTTGTGTACAACTCTGGGGTCGGTTGCCCTTTCTTCAAGTTTCTCTGGGAAATCATGGCCTTATGTTCTTCTTACCCTGAATTAGATCAAATATACCCAATGTGATCTAAATCCACAGTGTAGAAAAAGGCCAGTTTTCATAGTATGCAGGTCCAGAGATACGTTTTCTTGTGTATTTCAGACTACTTACCTTTGGGGCAAAATGAGGTTTAGCAAATCATTGGTAACAGAAACTGCTATATCCTTTCCTCTATAGTATTATCTGTCCATCCCAGGGCTAGCAGCTCAGCCAGATCTCCCTGCTTCAGGTCTTTCCTATGACTATTTCCAAATTTTCTAATAGCTGAGCCCGATAATATTTCTTTCTGATTCCCATCCATGCCTTAGGTGATTTGAGGTGATTGTCCCCATCAATTCCATTGGCCTTTTTGAAGTCTTTGCTGCTGCTTCCATCATCTGCAAGGGATAAGCTTGGCTGGAAAAGCCAGAGGCAAATAGCTCCCATTTTACTCCACTGACCAACAGTGTGACTGGAGTGCCTACCTAGTTTGCTGAATCATGTAGTTTTTTCTCTTAGCACCAGTACCTCAAGAAGAGGGAGAGCTAAGCAAATTGCAGAGGCTGCCTTAATTTCCCCCTGTCCAAAGAACATAGACCAGCAACTAACTTTCACAGAAAAAGGGTCAAATGCCCCCTCCACTTCTGCCTTCCCCTGGATAATGAATGAAGGCCAATGGGTCCAACCAAATCCAGGGCCTGTGAAAGCAGTGGCCATTGCATCAAAAAGCCACATTTCTAATGTGATCATATGGGATTCCTGGCTGATATCCAGGAGAAGAATAGATCGAGAGGGTCCTTGCAAAGAGGGGGACAGAGTTTTGGGGAAGTCTGGTTTTCACTCTCTAAGTAGAACTGGAAGGAAGAATGTAGTAAGTCAAGTTTCTATGGTTTCATCTGCACTAATAAACCAGAGCAAGACTGTAGGCTCAAGTTACAGCCTGCAACAACTTATGCTGATGAATACTTAGCAGTGTCCCAGCTAGCCTGTCTTACAAATAATGCCTAGGCATTATGTAAGCACAGGTCAGTGGTTAGCACAATCCAAGGACTGTTTCCAACAGACACTATAGAAAAAGACAGTCTGTTTTATGGGTAGAAGACAATTTAGACATACATACATGTTCCACTTGTCTGCAGGGTGAGATAACAGGCCTTGACCCAATTTATTTGCTAGTATAGATGCACCCTGTGACAAAAGGGTAAATCTGGGATAATTTGGTGTTGTTCTGGACCATAACATCACCACTCCTATAAGGTATGATTTTGGACACACATTCCTGAAAGGAGAATAAATGGCTAAGCTTAGTGCCAAACATCTTTCTCACTTTCACAAGATATAACCTGGCAGATCAATGAAAAAAACACCCAGATACACTAGAATGAATTTGTGGCCAGAAACATGTGTGCATGCATATGTTCCCACACAAACATGCACAAACATTAATTCTTGCTTTTCAATGCAGGAAACCAGCTGTAGAAACTAAAGGTATAGGAATCAATAAAATACATGGTAAAAACAAATGGGGAAACATTCCACTCTTGCTTCTACCACCACCCACACAATTCCCAAACAGCCCCTTCTCCCCACCTGACTCAAAAATACAGATTAAACAAAAAACCAACCAAGCAAACACAGAAGTGAAGAAAGAGCTATTGCCAATTAGGCTTATTAAGCACTACGAAATTGTGTTTAGGAGATGCACAGCTATCCAAGGGAGGTTACAGGTCTAGCTGTATGTATCCCTTTGTAGCTATTGTAATGAAACTATGGAGCTTGAGGAAAAACAAAACTAAATAAAATATGGAATATCATCCCCCTAAGGCCAGCGGGATTCACACACACACTTTGGATCTTTGCTGTCTCAGTCACTGATTTCGTGGTATACCCAGATTAAAAGAAATTCCTCGATAATGGACAAAATCATGGGGTATGTACATGGAGTATGTACTCTCTCAGGAGCACCTGCTTTCCACTGGATGCTGAAGCTGTGAAAGTAAATGTGCTGGTCACTGAAGTGCAGCCAACTGCAGCATACTCTGTTCATCAGGGTCAATGTGTTTTCTGTCATTTTATGACCTGGTTTAGGTGCTTACATTTTTGCTACTAGAGCAAGTTCACCTAAATAACAATGAACTATGCTTTCTTCCAATGATTTAGTAGTAACCCCCCACCTTCCCCAAATTCTTTTTCTATAAAAAACATATGGGTAACATGCATGCCTTCACTCAAACAGAAAGTGTTTGTTGTCTTAAAAACGTTCAGCTCATCATAAGCAGCTGTTGGTTATGTGTAGCAGCTGAAGACATTACTGTAGGACACTTCGTGTGTTAACTCAGTTTCTGTTTTGTTTTTTTTCTTCCCATTATCCATTTTGTACCTTTCTTCCTCTCCACCTAATGTTGTTCTTTCTTTCACGCTCCTTTCCCTGTCACCGTTTTTACTTCTTGTGACATTTGTCAGGCTCCATTATTCCTTTCCTCTTTCCTTCTCCCCTTTTTCATTGTATAATATCATACCCTCTCTGATGCTTTTCTGTCTTATCAAGCCATTTTCTCTTTCTTTCCATAATTCAAATTTTCTATCTTAGCCTTGTTCTCCCCTTTCCCTGTCCACTGCTTACTGATGATCTGGTCCTTTTCTCTTAGTTTAAGTTTTTAAAACTACTTGTCCAAGTTGCACTGTACAGTCTTTCATTAGCTTTATGGAGAAGTTCGTACCCACCACAAATGTGAATTGTATGTCACTCAAAATATTTTAATAATTTTCTTATCCCCTCCTTCTTCTTGTTTGGTGGACCGTATCTCGCAACTGTTATAGTCAAAGAATATTGAATTTATTGGACACAGAAGGCTTTGTAATTGGAAATAAACTTCTCTCCATATTTTTTATAAATCAGGACAAGGATTAATGCCTATCTTTATGAAACAAAAGTACCTAATTCATTAGATTGAGCTAGTCTAGGCCTACTGTTAAAAAACAAACAAAACAAAACAAAAAACACCAAAAAACCACAAACCAAACCAAAAAAAACCCACAACATTTTGCTGGATATTACTTTGGCACTAAATTCCACCCCCCACCCCACCCCCCACCCCAAAAAAAAAGCCTTCTAGAAACAGGCATAGGAAGCATGCTTAAGACAAAATCAACCCAGAAATTTTTCCATGTGAACTGTGAACTTCTTTACCTTCTAGAATTACAAAAGGCAGGAAATCCCTGGCTCTTGCTGTGGAAAATGTGTGCCAACTTCATGTGGCATTAGGCTGAGAGATGGAAGGCTTCAATACCTTCAGGTAAATTTTAAGTACTCTTTCTTTTATTCTGTTATTTTAATTCTATTTTATTAATTTATAACAAATACATTTATTATTTTAAATATTTATAAATATATATTTATTTTTTATTTGATATATTTATTTTTTATATTACATAATATTTTGTTTCTCTTTTTTGGTTAGACAGCATGGTATTACTACTGCCTTTTCTTTTATATCACAGAATGTTTTCTCAAGAAAGTTCTTTTTTTTGTTGTTTGTAAAAAGAAAAAAGGTGACTTCACACCACAGTGCAAAATTCTAGAAGGACAATCTAGATATTCCTGCAAGCATGAATATTATTAAGGAACTTTAACTGGAATAGGAACTCAAACAACTACTTACAGGAAGTTCAAAATCTCATTTTAAATGAAAATGGATAATTTAAGTCGCAAATGTGAATCTTGAAAAAATTCTCCACCATGATAGTTTCTTAAAAAGGAGTGTATATTTTTCTATTTAAAACCAATCAGCTTGTTACAAGAAACACCGTATAACATTTTCTTTTATTCCATTCCTAATCTAAGTTTTATACAGGGAGAGTGTGTGTGTGTGTGTGTGTGTGTATTTATGTATTTCTTTGAAGAAGCTCCCCATGCAGCCAGCAGTTAAATATGCATATATATGTCTCTTTAAAAGACAATTTGTAGGCCAAATTCCCAAGTTTCTCACTTAGACAAGTTTCTCCTTTAAGTTAATGTCAATTTCTTCCCTCGTAAGAGCTGAAAAAGGTCAGGTTTTGGCAGCCATTACTGAACTGTAATCAGTACGGTTATGAAAGTAAACAATCATTTTCAGAAGATTTCTGTTGAGCAATTCTGTTTACTGAAGATTTCCATGTTTTGTAAACTTCACCACCATGGCATATTAATTGAATATCAACAAAAGAATAGTCAGGTTGTACAGTATCCTAAAAACTTACAGTCCTGTGTTTTTGTGTAAATCTAACAGCCCTTAAATTTTTACAGCCAAATGAATCACTTCAGGATGGCTGTGATAGTCACTCCTGCAAAATAAATGAGAAGGGGGAATTTATCTGGGAAAGGAGAATCACTGGCTGTCCTCCATTTGATTCCAGAAGATGTTTGGCTGAAGGCGTAAGTAGTGAAATGGACCCTAGGTTTCCTAGTAGACTCTGTCATGTTTATGGTTCTGTATATAGGTACCTTATGTGTATTAGGGATGGGAAATCCCAGCCCTCTTCCAGCACCTAGGCTAAACTGAATTTGAAACTGTTAAGTTTTCTTTATTTTAAAATATATGCTGATTTTCTGTGGGACTATACTGCAGGAGAGATGCTGAGCTTGCAGTAATTCTGTTCCATGCGAAGCAGCAAAACCAAGAAAATGATTGTTCTCACAATGTTTTCAGTTCGGTATCCAGAGCAAAGCTGCATGAATAATTATGCATACTGAGAAAACAGTCAAATTAGCCCCCTTTTTTTTTTCTATGATAATCAAAGAATCACATAATGTGTACGAAATATTAAAGAATTTTTTCCCTACCCTTGTACAAGGTTAGAAAAAGGAAGTTTTACCTATGCTCTGGAAAGAGCTCAAGCTTCCACATTTGAAGTGGTTTGGTAGAATGGTATAAAAAAAAAACTACTAAACTTGTCCACCTCTCTTTCTTGTGATTGGAGGTTAGTCTTACACTCAGGAACAGAGTGCAGGCTGTAAACTCCAGGAACAGATGTAACACATGGTGTCCTAGATGCTTATCTAGCATCATGCAGGTACTACATCCACCTGGTCCCATTTTCTTGGGCATGAAAAGAAGTAGGAAACCTTTAACAAAGCTCATGCCCAAACCTCTCTCAACATACATATCAAGCAAATGGAGGAGGTCTTGATGTTGTAAATGCACGAAGAATAAAGCTTCTGTAGTCCTTTTTTTTTTTTTAATTTTGTGAAATCACTCCAGAACACTCAGTATTGTTATTCAAACAAAAATTTAGAATAATGCTGGATTATCTTACAGGCTTGGGGTCATTATCACATCCTGAAGGTCCTCATTGTAAATCAATGGAGAATAGCTTACTTTTAATTCAAAACTTCCAAAATTGCATTTATTTTCCTCCCCTCCAAAAAATAAACTATTATCAAAATTACCTGGTTTTGGTCTAGTTACAGATGGAAAGTTTAGTGCTTTTTTTTTTTTTTTTTTAATTAAATGCCCCTCCTAACTTTTGCATGTAAGTTCAGGTGTTTAGTGCAACGTTGGCATCACCCTGCAGTATAAATATTATGTTTCTCCATTTTCCCTTTCACTATGAATCTTCAATAGTTTTCCCCCATATTTATATTTCTGAGAATTATTTTCTACACAATATTAATGAAACAAGAAAAAAATATTTTTGGGGGATGTTAAAACTTATTTGACAGATGTGATATTTTATAATGGTTTGCCTGTACATTTTCAGCTGTTGTGGAATAGGCATGCCTTCATCTATATTGCTATAAAAACAAAACAAATCAAAACAAAAAGCCCACACCCACACCCAAAGAAACAAACAAAAAAACCCAAACAAATAAACAAAAAGAAGAAATCAAGTGGGACCATTTAACTTTTATTTATTTATTTATTTATTTATTTTATTAAACAGATAGAAGATTTAAATGTTGTAGATTTTATCACTCTGGTTCCCGAAATTGATTTGTATTCAACATCTTTACTTTAAAAAGCTGTTACTGTAAGCTACGGTGAAAGCAATATTTTAAAATGTTGAACTTATTAAAATAGTCAAATATTTCCAATCAGTTATCAACAAATGTCATCACAAGTTCAACACCTTAAAATGGATTAAAATGAGATTATGATTACTAATGTAGACTTATATTTGTATATAATATACAAATGCAATTTTCTTGCCTAAATACACTGTTTCAAACATTGTTTTGTAGCCTTCCTGCAGAACAAATGTGTATTACTTGTGCCAAAATAGAAGTGTTTTTTATTGTTTTAGGGGACAATTGCAAAACTTGGCAATACCTGCTGTGACACATGTAAGTAAATAAGACAAAAGACTTATTTGGAAATTGCAGGGAGTGTAAGCTACTGGGTAAGGAGCTAAGTTTGACATAAGGTGTACTTTAATAAAACAGAGCTAAACAAAATAGTCAAAATAAACCACTGAAAGTCCCCCCCGTATCTCCTCCCTCCCCCAAGTGAATACTGCTATCATGTTTTGTCCACTAGAACATGTGTTTTGGCAGTATTCACAAGCACTTTGAAAGAAATAGATACTCTACACATTTTAATATGTACCGTTATGCAGATGTTAATTATGAATATTATATTTAATTGTTCGCATGAAAAGAACAGGAACAGTATCACACACACAGGTTGACAAATCACATAAGCTAATACTGAATATGTGAAGCAACCACTTCATGAATAATCAATGGACTTAAAATATATTTAGCTAAAAGAGCAGGTGAAAGTAATGTAATTATAATTGTTTTTTGATATGGTAATAACGAAAAAAATTGGTGGGGCAGATGCTTGTCAAAGCATTGAACAGCTTGCTTGCATCTTAAATTCTGCAGTTTAGGAGTCAGTCCTGCAACTCTTAATTTCATGCATCACTGTGTAGATAATCTAAATGTCAGTCAGGCTGTAAGTGTAGAAACGGTTTCCTTACATGAGGAGGGATGCGCTCTCATTTCTAAAATGAATCTCTGATGCTTTTGTGAGCAGACAACCTCTCATTTTTTTGCTTTGTAAGTAAAAAACAACAACAACAAAAACCAAACAAACAAAAAAACAAAAACAAAAAAACACCCCTTGTAGCTCATTTAAGCANTAACAGAAGATTGACATTCTGTTTTAATGTCAGAATATCAACATCTTGCCTGTCCTCCATTATCTCTTTTTTTTGCTCTATGCATGTGCTAATAAATAAAAGATGGCCAGTATAGCAGCCCATCACCACACTGCCACAGTGACTGTAATAATACCCCTGATGAAAGAAGTTAACTCCTAGAGCATTTGCAGCCGTTGCTTGTCTGTACAATCACTGAGTTCTGGCTTTAGAAACACAAGTCAGAAAGCTGTTGAGATAGACTGTCATCAAGTGACTCACACAGGTAATTTAGTTAAAGAGAGCTTTAGTCTTCCAGGCTTCAAGTAAGGAATACTGAAAATTACATACCCACAAAAGCATTTTAAGATTTAAAAGATGTGGAGGGTGAGTGGGCTTTACTAACTGAGAATGTCTATCACTTTAATCATGTAGAGAAGAAACCCACTTCCAAATGAGCATAGCTCAATAAATATATTTATTTAATAGTTATAGTAATGTAAAAGCTCCTTGTAGCAGTGAAAACAAACTGATCTAACTGAAATATCACACACCTAAAAAAAGTCCATATTGCATGGGCCTTCAAATCCTCCCTCCCATTGACAGTTGCTTGGATACAGCTCAAAACCAAAAGGTCCCATGTTATAGTGCAGTCTTATTCCTCGTCACTTGTCTATTCAGGGTCCTTCATAACACAAAAGCTGACATATTACATGCAGTCAACTAATCGTGGGTTATCAATAGATGTGTGTATGGAAGGAAGAGCCGTGATTAACATGTGGTTTTGAATCAATCCGATGCTTCTAGACACTAAACATTCTTCACTTCTCCCCTTTAATTACATCTTTCCCAAGCCTGGAATTCCACCAGGACACTCAGTCGCAATATGCAGTTTGTTACATACTCTACAGGGAATGCCAAGGTCTGGCAAAGCTACTGCAAAAGCAGAGTCATTTAATTAAACTTGAAGCTCAGATAAAAAAATAATCGGTTTCTCATGTTCACAGAGGCTTAGATATAGGTTACGTTGCCTTTGTAAGTCTTGAGAGATTTAGTCTTTTAGACACATTAGTACCATAAATAATTGGGCAAAGAATTTGTTCTCTCAGGTACAAAGCACAGTTTCGGTTGGTGACTTTGGTTCTGTAGAGTCCTACATGGCCAGTAGGACCAGTTTCCCTTTGTATGGTATACCTTGGCAATTGGAATTCATTAGTGTGTCCAAGTGTATTTTTACAGGCTTTAAATATGTAGGAGCACATAACTCAACAGGCTTATTTTCTCGTTAACATTTTTGTGGTACTAACAAAAGACTTGATTATTTGTAAAAGATATTTCTTATTTTCCCACTTCAGAAATGGTTGCATCTCTGCTTCTTATGTCTTTTCTCAGTTGATCTCAATTGGAAACGTCTTGTTAAGCTATAAGCAGCTGGCTTTGCAAAGGAGAAAGTCTACATAAAAGTAAATGAGAGAAGTAAAGTAACTTGAGAACAAGTCAATAAGTCAGGATCAAAAAGGCAATAAAGCTGTTGTTGAGTCTAACAATTATTTTGTTTAGGATTTTCAGTTCTGTGGACACAACTGCGTATTCCTCCTACGTGGACAAGTTTTATCAAATAAAGTGATGAAATCATTAAAAGAGAATTGGCAGTTCCAGGATCCCTGAAGCCAGAAACACTTTTCAAGTTATTTTGCATACATGAGGATTTAACAAGGCACAGAGGCAATTTGGTGCTAACATTCACATAGAAAAGTTTTTGAAAGCTACGTCTGCTGCTCCACACGTAACAAATTCAGACCTCATGCTTCTTGTGTGAATTTCTCATTAGATAGGAAAAAAAAAAAATAGGAAGAACTTACCTACCATTAACAGCAAAAAGTACTGGAAAACAAGTATCGGAATACTTCATGGCTCGCTGAGGACAGTGGCAATATTACAGTAGTAGTTCNATGTCAGCTATTTCATGGATACTTTGCCACTGGTAAACATGTTTAGATACCCCCCCCGAGTTTCCTGCAAAATCCACCCCACATGCAAGGACTGTTAAGAGCTGTCTAATCTAACAGCCTGACAGAGGCGAGGCTGCCAGAGCTCCACGTCCCCAGGTCCAGGCAACAGTGAGGCTAAGCATGTATCTCAACAGGCACGCACACAAACACATGTATACAATATACACACACACATGTTCTTTGTGTATACACACACACACACAATACCTTGGCATACACAAACAGCAACCACAGTCTCATCCTGATCCCTTCTCTGGCTGATCAGGGCGAAGGTCCTTAGTGTCCTTAGATAATTACTCTGTGCAGTAACTGGTCCTGCATCCCTGCTANATTTCTCAATAGATAGGAAAAAAAAAAAATAGGAAGAACTTACCTACCATTAACAGCAAAAAGTACTGGAAAACAAGTATCGGAATACTTCATGGCTCGCTGAGGACAGTGGCAATATTACAGTAGTAGTTCTGTAATTGTTTTACCCCC
>VXAA01004764.1:237716-248242 GCA_013399115.1 Anseranas semipalmata
ACACACACACACAATACCTTGGCATACACAAACAGCAACCACAGTCTCATCCTGATCCCTTCTCTGGCTGATCAGGGTGAAGGTCCTTAGTGTCCTTAGATAATTACTCTGTGCAGTAACTGGTCCTGCATCCCTGCTAACCCAGACTCATGGGCCCTGTGACCTGTGGTCCAAGTGCTGTTGCTGGCACTTAAGCCTCCATACACAGATGTGCACACAGTAATAGAGAGTCTATCATCCAGGACATAATTAGAAGGGAGATTAATAAGAAGTCAGGACAGACTGCAGTGATCAAGTCAGGCAGGGCAAGGTAAGACAAAAGTATGGACCAGCAGCTGTTTAACATGCAACCACTCCCTTTTATGCCTTTATCTGTCTGTTTTCCCATGCTTGTTCCTCCCCAAACCACCCTGATTCCTCTCTTTCCCCAGCTTTGGGTCCTTCCCTAAAAATCCCCTAGCATGTCTTGTAGAACCCCAAGCTGTACTTCCCTCACATCCCATAATGAGTCTCACACACCTGTAGGCAGTGACCCACCTCAGTCTATAAAGTGATTGACTCATCTTGAAGGGTGTCATCCTGAGGGAATGGGATCTCTCTCCTGTGACAGCCCCAGGAGTAGCCAGTTCAGGGTGCTCTGTCTTTCTGATTAGGCTATTGGGGTTTCCACGTGTGTCATCATTTTCCTCTGCATGTGGCTTGCCCAATGTAGTGTTGAAGCATCTTTTAAAAGGAAAGTAAAAGGCAGACATTAGGCGGCAAGGGAGCTTTAAAACAAAGCAGTCAATTGAAAAAAAAACATGAGGGAAACACTGTTCTCCAGTGGAATTTTAAGAATTGCTGCTGTATCACTGTAGTGCGATCCATTCACACAGAAGCAATTGCCAGCATTGTCAAACACTTTTTTTTTTTTTTTTTTTAACTTTGTAGGTGTGGAAGAGGAATGTCGACCAGTAAGTACCAGACTGCAGTATAGGAACATCAATGGATGTGTGGCTGAAAAGGAAGTGCCTATTTCTCATTGTGAGGTAAAAAATAAAAGCACCCCCCCACCTGCCCCAACACCTTCCCTTGCCCACTTTCTCTCTTCCACAAAGGGAGCTTTTGGCTCCACCATGGCTTCACTTCAGTAAACAAAGCATCAGTTTCTGTCCTCACTGATTCACTCAAACTGTGTAAATCTCATTGGCACTTACTTCCTAAAGTAATTTGGTGATGCTGAATTGAATCCCTATTCAAGCCAGCGTGAAAAAAATCACATAATCTAAGGCACAAAGACTTATTTCACACTCCTTTGCTTCCATCAGAAATTAATGATTCTGAAATGGCTTAGTTAGGACTTTCTACAAAGAAGAGAATTTTCATCTTAGTATAACTGAAGCTGATTTTCAGATCTGAGTCTAAAGTTAAGGACACATATCCTTCCTTAGGCTCTGAAGCTGGCTTATGAGAGTGTAAATAGGTATTTAGATGCATGATATTTTAAACAGATATTTAAACTTGAGTGCTATGATTTGACTTTTGTGCTCTGTAAGCTCTACGACTCCTCTGTTGGCCTGAGCACTAAGCTGTTGTGTTCTGCATGTCTTGCGCATTTCTATAATTGGATTAAAAGCTTAATGCTATGGAATTTTCCTGCCTGTCACTCCTTACAACTTGTAGAGCAACTTCCATTTGACACAGGAGCATGGCAACCCTTCTGGATATTCCCATCTCCCTGCGACTGGGAACCAAAGAAGGCATTCTCTTCCTTCACTGGGTTGTAGCGGGACGACTGCTCAATCTGAGATAACCAGGTTTCATACAAGGACTGTGTGCAACCCTTGTATACAATTCAAACTATGATGTACGTGGATAGCAGCCAAGAAGTTGGCTTGCACCCAGCCCCTTGAGTATTATCTTTAGCTGACACAGTAGGCAAATTGGGTCTTAAAGTTTCTCATGACTACTGGGAAAAGAAGGTGAACAGGGTTTTAAGAGCACACATGCCCAGGCTTTTCACATAGGCAGCTGATGAAGGGCCTCCATTTGCCACACAAGTCTTAATATGAATGGAAGCTTTAAGAACAACAACATCAACCCTTCATTTAAAAAAAAAAAAAAAAAGGAGAGAGAAAAAAAAGAAAATATATGCTTGACCTCTTGTCCTATCCACAAAAATCAGTGGTAATCAGGTTCTTAGCCATAAAGTCATATGTACTGAAGTTTTGCCTGCAAGAGTACATATTCTATTTTGTGAGTCTGGCCATGTGTTGAGTAAAATAAATACTACTGCTATAGACAGCACTGAATACAGTTTTTCTAAACTCCTCCATGATAATGCTATGCATTTTTATTTTTATTTTTATTTTTATTTTTATTTTTATTTTTATTTTTTTCGTATTAATCTCAGAAATAAAAATGCAGAGCCACAAAAAGAAGTGGACTTTGACAGAGCTTGATGTGGGGTCATCATTGACAGCTAGGTCTAAATTAGGAAAGTGATCAGACAGGAAGAACAATGGAAAATATCAGCTAGGAGGACAACAGTGTATTGCATAGCATGCAGTGCAACAAGAACCATGGCTCAGAAACAACTGAAAGATTGGAGGGTTTGTGGCTTGCAACAGTTGGACTAAAGCACTTTCTGAATGCACATCTCATACAGCTGAGGTGATAAGAGAAGCATGTTTCTTGCTACCATTTTGTGTGTGCTTAGAAGCCAACACAATAACCATGGAAATCACCTGTCGTATTTTAAAGCACAGGCTTTTTTGTGTGACCAGTTCCTTCATCTCTTCTCTGCTATGCTTATGCTCATGAGACATTAGTCTTTGACTAGCACCCCACACTCTGGAATCAGATACCTGTTTCTGAGTTTATGTTTTGCAGCAGGACACTGAACTCCAGACAAACAAGTCCACTGATGTTTTGAAAGGAAGAACCTGGATTCTGATTTTACTGAGCTCTGGAACTATTCAAACTTGGTATCTCTTTTTATGTTTAGGGCAAGTGTAGAAGCAATACAAGATACTCTGTTCAGATGGGGAAATGGGAAGATGTGTGCAGCTGCTGTACAGCCACGCTAACAACAACAGTCATGATCCCGCTCCGGTGTGCCAATGGCACAGTGGTGCAGCATTACATCCCTTCTGCCTCTCAGTGTGAATGCAGTTTGCGGAAGTGTACAGAGTGAATATTTTGAAGAAGCCCAGTGGTTTAATCTAGAGTTATATGATGAAAGAACTTTACTGTGCAAACCTCATTTCCTCTCTGTAGACTGTTTTATCCAGTAGAATTCTGACTAACTAATTGTATCAACATAGCAAACAATAAAACTTACTAGCACAACAGAGTGGTGTGTTCTGACTATTCTTAGTATGGTTTATAGGAGATATTTGTTCTTTCATCTTCACCATGGAAAGTTATCCTCATTAATAAAAGAAACCAAAAAAGTAACTGAAACAGTTGGTTCTACTTAACCTATCCGAAAGCATTTAGCACTGTCTTCAGATACATTGTACTTGCATGCCCCCCTTCAGACCTCAGTGACACATTGTATGCCTTTAGGTTCCCCCCTCTCCCCCCCAGCGAGTACAGTGATTATTGTGTGAGACTTCACAGTAAGATGGAGATGTTCTTGGTACACAAACAATACTGATTATGGCTCAGGCAACCAAACATTTCTGCAATACATATACATTTTTCTTGTTAAGTTGAATGCAAAGAAATTGTGTGCTAAGGACATGTTGTATACCATATGCAAATTCTCAGTATTTGTGATTAGGGCCGAGAGACAGCACTCGCCTATTTACCTCAGCACTTCTACAGACCAGTTTAAGGAGAAATCTCCCCTTATTCCAGATGCCAGAACTTCGTCTGTTGCATTAGCTAAAAAAGTTAGAGTTCTTTCAAATGCGTAATTGTCAGTGGCAGATTTAATTTAGTTACTGCTGCCAGGGATAAATTTAGCTGGATTTAAGTTCCATTTGGTCTGGTCAGGCCACAGAAGAAAAAAGATTTTCCAGAGGGTAGTTGTTAGTGGAATCTAGTGCCACTCAAGCAGTTTTACTGGGAAATACTAATTTCCAAAAAAAGTATAAAAGAGAAAACTGTTCATTCCATTTGCATTTTTGCAAGACAAGAAATATTTCAACTTCTTGTTGAATTGAGTTACCTTTTTTATATATCAGCTGGGAGGTTGGGACACAAACTTTCCATACTTTTCTGATGAAATCAGTAAAGCTTGGAAATAGGCTATGGGTGAAAAATCATCTAGCTCTAGCAGAAGTGTTTTTGAAATAATGAAAAGCTTATATAGAAGTCCTGAAGGGTAACAGTGCTCCTGAGAAGTCTAGCAGAAAAGGTCAGGAAATCAGGTTGTCCCTATGCAGTCTTTAGGTTTGCATCTATAGATATGGAAGGCGTTTCAGAGGACCTTGCCACCATTGCCTCACTGGTACCTGGGAGGAGAGTTTTGATGTGAAGAGCCATTTATCCTCACATGAATGCCAATGTTACATGCTTGAATGGGTCAAAACACCTCCTTATCTGCATGAATGTTTCTCTTTGGAAGCATCTCTTTTGAGAGCATTCTCTTTAGGAAACCTCCCTCTGTGCTTTCAACTAAATAGGCAAGTTATACTCCTTTTAGAGAGGAACCAGATAGATCCCTGCTTCTTGTCTTTTGCCATTCAGCTGTGGATTCAATACATATAGCATGAAGGCCCTTTCTTTCCTTATTATTCATTCAAGATACCCTCTATTGCTCTCAAATCTCTGTTTCTTCTGCTTTGGGACCAAAATGTGAATCAAACATAAATCCACAATAACCCCAGGGAGAAAAAAACAAGTTTTAATTATCACCAGCCCCACTTACTGCAGTAGATCTGTCACTAGTTTTCCTCCATCGTTGTAGCTGCCTCTAGATATTATGCAGCTTGACAGATGGAGTTGGGTCCCCCAGGTAATCAGCTGCACAGCAACTCATCTGAAGCTGCAAATAAGCAACTGCTGAAAGAGAAGCCTGTAACATCAGAAGGGACCAGAGAAAGGAGTGGACAGAGGGTAAAAGGCCATGTCTTCCTCTTCCCCTTACCATCACTAGACTGCCCCTTCATTTCCATTAGTGCCTTGGCCCAGACTGACCTTTCTTAGCTTACAAAAGCTGAAAGGATTGCAGCATAAGGCTTCATGACTTCAGACAGACCTTCTAGTCAGATAATTGTATGAGCCAAGCATCAGCTTACCCACATGGGAAGGACACACCAGAACATCCACAGGGCAGAGATGGAGCTACAGTTTTCTGGAACCTTTGAAAAATCAGATGAGCATAGCTAGCATTTTCATCGGCAGTAAAGTGAATGGACAATGTTAAATTATAAAAGTCTGTCCAACGAACAGGCAAACATTCCTGCTGTCATTACTTCTAACTCTGTTGTGGTTTCACCTGGCAGGCAGCTAAGCACTACACAGCCGTTCACTCACTCCCCCCAGCCCTAGTGGGATGGGGGAGAGAATCAAAAAAAGGTAAAAACTCATGGGTTGAGATAAAGACAGTTTAATAGGACAGAAAAGGAAGGGATAATAATAATAATAACAATAATAATAATAAAAAGAATATATAAAGCAAGTGATGCACAACGTGATTGCTCACAACGTGATTGCTCACCACCTGATGCCCATCCCAGCCCCAAGCAGTGGCCACCCCCACCCCAGCCAACTCCCCCTGGTTTTATTGTTCAGCATGACATCATATGGTATGGAATATCTCTTTGGTCAGTTTGGGTCAACTGTCCTGGTTGTCCCTAGTTGTCCTCCCCCTCCAAGCTCCTTGTACACCCCCAGCCTCCTCAGTGGCAGGGCATTATGAGAAGCTGAAAAGTCCTTGACTTGGCGTAAGCACTGCTCAGCAACAGCTAAAACATCAGTGTGTTATCAGCATTATTGTCATCCTAAATCCAAAACAGAGCACCATAACAGTTACTAGAAAGAAAATTAACTCTATCCCAACCGAATAAAAGGACAAACTTATTTAACAAGAAAAGTCTCATGGATCTAAATATTTCAGGGGAGAAATAGACTTAAATAAAGATACAGGTTTTCAGACTAGAAAAATTAATGTTTTTCCTGAGGAGAACTAAGTGATTTATTAGAAAAATGCTTGGTTATAGGATCAAACTCTTAGCAGTTGTTGTTCAATGTAACTGGATAAACAGAGCTGTATTAAAACTTTACACCAAGTCAAGAATATGTCCCATACTACATGACTTTTTGTCACTTTCCCTGGCTGCAATTTTGCTTTCGAACGTCTATGCCAGCATATGGACTAAAGTGGGCATGTAATACATCTCATGAGAACTTAGTGTTTTTTCCTTACAGAATAGAGTTCTGTGGACATTTTATGGTCAAGTCTGTTATTAATCAGGCCTGGCTAGCACCTATATATTTCAAGCAAAGCCAAGGTCTTGTTGTGCAAGGCCAGAAAAAGTGCCTTCCTTGAAAATTTTGTCATAGGAACAGACAAGTGAGAAAGAGAAAAAGGAAGGGAATAGTATAGCATCCCCCTTAACAGACTGAGAAGGTACGTAGCTTTTTTGTCCCTGAGCTGTTGGTATAAGAAACAAGCTTTTTTTTCAAGCAGCCTACCCCAACAGAGCTGTCTTTCTGGTGCTGTCAGTAAAGAAATGGGCTCAGACTTCCTCCCTACAGGTTTCAATTCTCTTTTGCACAGCCCAGTTTCATTTTAGTGCAGCTCTACTGTTTTCAGCAGCATTTTTTCCTGGCAGAAATGAAGAAAAAACTCAGGCCTGTAACCAAGTGCCTGCTTAGTAGAGAGCTATGCACACAAACAGTAGTAGTGTGACAAAACACCAGAACCATGCTGTACATCACACTGTACAATTAACACAATTAACACTTACCAGCAGAATCCAGGCTTTGACGAATATTGTTTTTAACTTGCACATACCTCTTGCGAGTCTTGTTTTGAGCTGTCTTAGTCTTTGCCTTTCCGCCAATGATTCAGAATCATCTCACCACTTTAGAAGACCAGCTGGATTGTTGAACATGATACAAGATAGATTTACATGAACATTAAATGGATTTGGGGAGGAGTCTTATAAAATGTCTTAGTTATTAAAAGTATGTAATCTCTCTGCTAACTTTTACAGACTTCCAGCAGGTGAAACACAATCTGGTGTATTGGCATTGTTTGTTGCAGCTTTGCATTATCAGCTAACACCATACCCAGACACCCTAGGAAACACAATGATGTTCAGATATGATTTTCTCTATTGGAAAGTGTCCTAAAACAAACAAACAAACAAACAAACAAACAACCCCCCAACAAACCCATCTCCATTTTAACTAGCTGGATATTGCTTCCTATCATGTTGCCTTATGCGTATATTATTTATTACCTGTACTAACTGTATTACCTGTAACGGACTCATCCTTATGGCTTATAGGAGCTAGTAATTTGAACCCACATAGGCAGAGCTTTGTGTCTACAGAGATACTGGCAGGACCTGGCTCCACATTCCTATACTTCCTCGAAATTAGTGGGTGTGCCTTTCTATTTTAGCATTTAGTTGGTGCAGCATACAATATGAATATAAAATTGCATATTTTTCAGCAAGTTTTCATTTCCCTCTCCCAGAGATAAGAATATACAAAGCAGCAGATTTGCTCTCTATCCAGGGAGTAGACAAATTGGTTATAAAACATCAAGGCAAAAAAGCAGTTCAACAGTTGCTTCACATAGAGTATTCTCTGGTCCTACTTTGTTACCCACTGTCCTGTAACAAGTATGAAATGCAGCTGCAGAACTGTGCAGTTGTGGACATTTGATTAAAGTGATCAAGCAAAGAGGGATTAATTTATTCAAATGGATGGAGTGCTCACGTAATTAAAAAAAAATTACAGGCACACCATCTCAAAACTAATATACATGAGCTACTGTGCAAACTCAAAGTAGCATCTCCCTTGCTAGAAAGCTCACACATAGCAACTGAGAGTACTTTCTAATTTTTTATTTTTTAATTTCTGCAATCTAATAGTTTTTAGACTAGTCAGTCCAGATGCTGTGGCAGCAAGGATGTTTCTTGTTTTGTAACTGAAGGCAGTTTCTAAATGAAGTTCTGAGATTAACATAAGACACTAGCAGAGTAAGAAGGACAAGTATTTGAATGAAGAAGAGTGGTGTGATTTAATTTTTTATACCTGAAAACATTATTTTATGTGAACACTAAAGCAAGTGTTAAAAAAGTATTCTGTAACATTTAATGTACTCATTTTCCTTTATGCACAGAGAGAGAGCCTAATCACTCTTTTTCCCCTTTTGTCAGTGGTAAAAAGTAGTGTATAAAGCTGTTTGAGATGGAGTCAGGAGTCCTGACCCCCTTTTAAGTAAAATCAGGAACATGATATTCATGTTGACTACATATAAAATTGCTTGTGTGGCACTACCGTTGAGCTGAAGTAAACAAATGAACATGACCTAATTTAGTCTCATTCTCTTTGGTCTACTCATAGGTGTTTCATTAAAAGGAGAACCACACAGTGAAAATTTGTCCAAAGTTGAAACCAGCACATATATTTCTCAGCATCTCTGGGAAAGTTTTACAGCACCTGGCCCAAGTTTTAGGACATGACAACTGCACTGCTCCCCGTATAAACTCACTGTCTTTGATAGCTTAGACATGGTATGCCGGTGTGACCTGCAGTCACACTTCTCTCTGTGATATAGACATTTGCTATTCTTGCAGATCATGACACAGTATGTAATCCTAATTCACGTGCCACTAGAAACACTGTACTTTATTGTCATTGAACAAATCCGTTCCCGCCTCTCACACTAGAGAAACTGTTGTAGTATTATAGATAAGATTGAAAGAAGAAAAGGATTTGAACTCCAAATCATTACACCTCCCTCCAATTATCATTAGCAAATGCAAATCCTTTCTCAGAAGGCCAGCAACAACTTTCCTCCCAATACATTGCTTAAGTCATAAGGTTGAAGGCTAAGCAGGATCCATCATCTGGTCTGTATATACAGTTGATTACTAGATAATCCCCTGAATATTTCATGCAAGAATGACAGTGCAGCATCCAGGCAGTAAGGTAACTTGAGTAGCTGAGAAGCCTTATAAAAAGGTTTCCACACTTACATCCTACCTGGAAGCACTATACACTCTTCCTCACAGAAACCACATCCAGGACAGTCTAATCCTTGAAGTAACAGGTTTTCGGACAGAGCTGACTGTTGCAGAGCCCTGGTTTTGCATTAGCTTTTTTCTTCCTCTCCTCCACTGCCTTCTAGGGATTTAGGACAAAATATGTTGTATGTTTCTTGTTGAGGTATTATGGAGCATGAAGACAAGATGCTGAACTTCCAGCAGAGAATTGCCATGGCCTGTCAGGTCATGGGAGTTTTGCCTTTTTCCTCTCTTTTTCTTCCATGATGGTAATAACCAAAACAGAAGGTCTGGCTAATTAGCTTCAGTCTGTGGTTTGCTTAAAGCAGGATCAAGCCAGGATGGAAATAGCTGCTAATGCTGTTCACAACTTAAGTCATTGCAGAAGCAGATTGTGCACATGATCAGCATAGCCACATCCTATTAGCTCTGTCACAACTTCCAGCCAAACCTCCAGGCAACATGGAAACTCATGCACCTGGTAAGTTTATTCTCTGCTTCATTGTTAGTTACTGCCTATGAAGCTGAATAGAAGGAAAGGGGGTAGAGAACAGAGAAAGGAATACCTTGAAAGAACTTAAGTGTCTTCTTTCAGGTTATTTTCAAAAAAAAAGGCCAAACAAATTAGAAAAAAAAAAAAAAGAAAGAAAGAAAAGCTTGTGGCCCAGGTTACATACAAACAGCTCAGAGATAAAACACATAGTGTTTGTTTTTTTTTTAAGTCTCAGGAGTGCAGCTGTGGGGCAGCATTCTGATCCATGTGGAAAAGACAATCAGTGGGCAAAAGATTTTTCTGGACCTCTGTTGCTTTCTTCTGTGTTTTTCTTATTGCAGTGCAACTGGGGGAGAGAACAATATCCTTTTTTCAGAGACAATGTGCATCAGTGAGCTTTCAGTTCCCATATGCAAGGAATATATCTGCTCAGTGTGTAAAATATTTTGTATTTGAGTTCCTAGTGCATAAGTTTAGAATAACGTTCAGTGATAACATTGTGGCACTATTACTTTACTGCTACAGATGAGAGCTCTGTGGTCATTTCCAGATTAGCTCGTTGTTTCTAGGGCTTGTAGCCTTGCTAAACTATCATGAAGCTCATGGAGTCCTGCTATTTCTGTGTTTTCCCATCCAGTCCCCTTCATAAAATTATTTGCATAGCAGATCACAGTGTGCAAACAGCCATTAGATTTAAGGCCTATTGCTGGTCTTTGTAGTGTTACTCTAATGTTCTTTTTCTACCTCTGACCCTTAACCATTTGAGTTAGTTCTGATATACACTTAATGTGGGAAAAATCAGGTCCTTTCTGTAATCTCTATATTTAGAGAAGGCTTAGGAAAAGAAAAAAAAAAAA
>VXAA01004764.1:248692-291431 GCA_013399115.1 Anseranas semipalmata
TTTTTGAGGTTCTGCAATGCTGTTGTTTCTGTCAGCAGTTCAGGGACAGGCTGTCAGGGCCCCCAGCATATCCCCCCTCTAGGTGCTTAGCTGGACACGTTAAAGAGTTTAGATTGCTGAGTCAAAGGCTAGCTCCCTCACTGACCAGAGCTTTTGTGAATGAAGCTGAAAGAGAGGACCTAACCCTCCTTTCCCTCGGGAACCACTTTTGCAAGCTGTGGCTTTACCGCTGGCAAAGTAACCTGTGCTAAGTTGCAGCTGAGCAGCAGCTATGTCTGTGCTCCATCTTGGACCCTTGTTAGTCTGGCCCTGACCTCTACCTGGTGACTCAACTTCCTGGCTTGACCTTGGAGCTGCTTTGTCACTGCTGTCTCGCTGGGGGACTGCTGAGCTGTGACCGACCCTGATCACTCTGGCCCTGATCCTGACCCAGACTTGCTGCTCTGCACCTGGACTCCCTGTCAGTGGGGTCACTCACTGCTCTGCTCTGTAACATTCTGCTCCCAGCTCACCTTACCCTGTGGAGCAGGTGTTCCTCACTGCTCCCTTCCATTCCTTTCCCTAGGATGTCTTTATGACTATTGTTGTTATCCTTTGTGCCAGTAACTCTTACTTTAAAGAATCAGTGAATATGCATTCAGAAAAAGGGCTAGAGGATTATGGAAAAGATGCTCTGTCTTACTGCATATTAACAGCTTCCTGAAACATTATCGTCTCAAAATGCATGGTGATATGGGAAGAAGCTTTGCACCAGAATTAATCCTTGAGCACAACTCCACCAAACTCAACATAGCCATAGCAAGGAGTGGTTTCCTTCACTGTGTTTTCAAGACTACCATTAGTGCCTTTTAAGAATTGTAGGAATTAAAAACAGACAAGGCTTTTTGGATTGTCTAATGCTCTCACCAGTAGCCAATAGGAAAACTCTGCATCATGATGCAAATTAAAGCAAATTTCAGATTAGAGTGTAAGCAGACTACTCTGGAGAGGAGGAACACAGAGGAAGCTTCTGGAAAGTGGGAATAAAGATGTGGCTTCAAAGAAGTTAAAAGAGCTAAGACAAGATCAGAGATGGAACAGTCCTGTTAAGGCTTATGGTAGACAGCACAACTCCATACAATCCATTGGCTGGTTTCCACCTTTATCACACTCTTCCAGCCATATGCTCTGGGCTAGCACACTTCCTGGAGAATGATGTCAGGGATGCAACCAAAGGGAGGAAGAGGTGGAGCTAGAAACAGAAGACTTCGTTTTTCAGGTTTGCCACTTCCCATCTTCTTCCCCATAGCTGAGTTTCCTCCAAGAGAAAAGATCCTCTCAAACTGCAGATGGTTAGGGCAAAAACACCTTTAAGAAGTCCTGGCTTAAATGCCTTTGACAGCCTGGGTACATTTGCCTGTCTGGACCTTGTTCTAACATTGTTTGAAATGCCACATCCTGACCCTCCAGGACACTCAGAAATGAGAATCTCCTGGGTAGGAATCCATATCTCGGTTGTATCCCTTTACATTCAGCCCTACTCTCAGTCCTTTCCTTCCCAGCCTCCTCCAGAATATGATCAAAGAAGAGATACTCTTTATAGGAAAAACTGTCTAATGTTGTTATGGGACTGATTTTAATACAAGTAGTTAAGCATAAGGGGACTAAGCATCTAAATAGTTCTTAAACTAACCTGAAGGAAGAAATACCAAATATTTGAAATTTAATGGTCAAACTCTATCCTTCTTTTATTCCAATAAAGAGTTTGAGAACACCACACCAATCTAGATTGCCTGTAATGAAACCTACTGGACCTTTTCCTTCAACTGATATTGAATTAAGAATGGATTTCCTACATAAAATTTTATTCCTCAGGTATTTCCTCAGGTGTCCTGCTTCCTTTAAGCTTGACCGAGGCTCAATTAACTAGCATACATTCCCTTGTGTCTGAGACTCTTGAATTGAGAAATTAAACAATTGGAAGTATTTTGAAGAGACAAGGGGTAGCAGTGTTAAAAAAAAAAAAGAAAAAAGAAAACTGCAGGTGTGACTAGCTGTATTGAAATCACCCTCTCTCAAAGTTCATGTTCAGAACTGAGAAGTCATTGGTTTAGAGGGGACCTAAAGAATACATGCATAACCACGCTTTATCTTTTTATTTATACATACCTTCTTTAAAGAAAACACATTTAAGTCAAGATACCTACAAACAGTAAATTCAAGTAATTCTTTTTTATATATATATTTCACTGGAGGGTGGAAGGAAGAACAAGTTCACCAAACAATGCTGCTAAATTGCAGATGTTTTGAACAACCTTGCACAGGAGTCCATGTGAGTACAAATATACTTCTCACTGTGGTGTCTTTCAGAAATGCATCCCATTTCTGATGCTTTACTGGAAAGAGAGTAAGATAAACAAAAGCAGTCCACTGTCTGTGCCCTGAGTCATCAAACCATTTACAATGTATTCTGTAGAGGCTGTGCCCATGATAATCTGACCATCTGGACCACTCAGATCAGATAACTGCTGTTACTCAGGATTAATACAGATCTCCTAATTAGGTTGGCTCCTTATTGCGTATTCCACAAGTAGTGTGGTCCTTTAAGACACCCTCCTCAGTTCTTCCACTTTTGGTGGTATGTGCTTCTTCATTATTGCACTTAGACAGGGAATTGGAAACTCAAATGGTGAGGTCAATTGGTGCACGTGTGGCCAACCCTTAAGTTTGCAAAAAGCCTAAGCAAAGGAATGCAGAGAGACACACTGCGCAAGTAAATGATTCCTGGCTATGAAATGGTGTTTGAACTAGCTGAGTGCTTTCCAAACGTCTTCCCTGAGCTCTGCTGAGGAGGTACCTTGTCCCTGGAAGCCATTTGCAACTTGAAGAAGGCTCCCAGATCATTTTTCTAAAATGAGTGTAGGTCTTGAACATTTGCTTTCCAGGTGGAATTAAAGATTCACTCCACTACTGTTCTCTGGCGTGTAGCTTTGGGGTGTGTGTGTGTGTGTTTGTGTGTGTGTACATACACACCCTAAAGCTATGCATGTGTTTATATATAAACAAATATATATATACACACACATGCGCATATGTACACACACAGCTTGTTTCTATTGATACTAATTCCTCTAGAATATTTACAGAAGGAGAACATGTAAGTCCAGATGTCATAAAAGCTTATAGGGTAGAATGAGGTCAGGCAGCATCTGAAGCACAAGCCCCTGAGGAGCAGTGGTACCATATGCAAGCACTGTCAAATGTGGAACTCATTCAGAGCAAAACATTTTGGTTAAGTCAGTTTGATTTGGGAAGATGAAAAGCTTTTGGGTGAATAAGAGTCTTCCAAATTCTGACATGGAACCTGCATTTCCATTGGAAAACTTATTCTGACTGGAAGTCCCTGACTGCTTCACCTGCTTATGAGTGTTAACCTCAGGTTCATGACACAGTTTGCGAAGGTTGGGAAGCATAATGGAAATGAAATCATTTTATTATAAATGGACTGCAGATTTTTTCCTAGGCCCAGCTAAAATGACTAGGGAGAAAAAAGGTCTTTAATTGACTGTATAAAGGTCTAGTGAGATATCCCAGGCTTAGACTGAAAATACTGGAGAAATATCGTGTGTAGCGTCTGGGAATGAAAGCTTCTCTTATTAATTATTTGCCTTGGAATTTCCCTCGTGGCATCATTATGTGCTTCATTAAAGTAAAACAAGTGTAAGTCTCTTTGAGAGATCAGAAAGGGAAGACTGGTGAGTCAATCTACTGCACAGTTCAAGTGCTGCAGGACCTTAATCCATTATTAATAGGAAACATAAGAATAATCATAACTTTTAGGGGCTACCCCCTCCCTCTCAAGCATTTCCTTCTTTAAAATTTTACTGGCTCCAATTTTGCACATGATTGCAGGTAAGTAGATTCAGCCTGTGTAGAGGGCATAGAAGATTAGCATTAGGACACAATGTCTGCCTTTGACTCTTAAAAAATGGATGGGATTCAATAATTAAGGGGAAAACATGACTTCTAGACATATTTTAGCAATTTTTCCCCCTCCACCCCAAAAGAGAGAGAGACACAAAATTTTGTTATCACCATCAATAAGAATGGATCTTTTCAGATTTTCCTTGAATTATTTCAAGATGATCACTGCACAACTCTATAGGTTTCCTGCATACAGTCATCTTTTCAATTATTTCTCTTTTGAGGTGCAATTCAAGATATTTCTGCCACCAGTTAGATGATTTAGCAGTGTGGGAGAAATACTTTCCAGCCACATGAACACCAAGTGAGAGAGTTGTTCCTGCCTTCCTCTTGCCCTGTCTCCATCTCCATGAGGGAGGTGTGGAGGAAACCGCTGGAGTTTCCCAACACTTTCTTATGGCATAGAAGGGTGAAATATGGAGAGTAACTATACTATGCTGTTGAAACTACTTTTTTTTCCTTAGGCTGAAGGCAAAGGTGGGGGAAAGGAACTGCAGCATTGCTAGGATTGCCTGCTAAGAAGACAAGAAGAGAGATCATGGATGTAGTGTCTCCCTGGATACATGGGAGCCAATGAATATTCCAGTTATTTCTTCTTCCTGGGGAAGACAGAAGTCCTTTCTGGAAAGGCATGGTGTTCTATCTCTTTAGGGATAGCCGGGCTAATTCTGTGGGCAGACAGGTCTGCTACAGATGGGTCTTCTCTCTGGTAGAAAATACTAATGCTTGAAAGACTGAGCCATAGTTAATGAACCCAATAAGCATCTCAAAGAAACTATGGGTAAAAATCAATCAATCCCATTTATAGTTATGGAACCACTAGAGGGGGAAAGAGTATGAAACACCTGTACATTACAAAAGTTTCTGTAACCATTACTTTTTATCATCATTCTTTCATCATGTTACTGCTTCTATTAACTTTGTGCATTTCTTACTCATGACCAAACATTCTTCTTTTGCTCTATTGTTGTTGTACACTGCTGTACAGCAGATATACCTTACTGATGGCAGTGGTAGTGAATCGGATGTGACATGTAACTACCCCCCGCCCCCCCCCTCCAGTTATGCTACCTTGCACCCATGAAATTTGTCAATAGAAGACATGGGAACACATCTAAAACTAAAAGTCTCAAGATATTAGTCCCTCAAAAGAAAACATTTAAGGATAAACTTCAACTTACTTTATGGGAATTTTACACCATTACTTGTCCAAAATTTAAGAGTTCTGGCTGTTAGCCAGAAGTTTCTATCTATACCTGATTGCACTAGATTTTGGTCACAGATACCAGAACTGAAACACAGTCCACTTCAGGCCTAGTTGTAAACTGTAAGCAAACTTGACTCACTTCAATTCCAGTGTTTTGGTTTTCCATCTGGCATGAACACTGCACCCAGACAACCCTAGTGCAGCCACTTAAAACACACAGCTTGCTCATGTTCGGGGGAGGAGGGGAGAGGAGTGTGCTTGGCTAGCTGCAAAGCACAGATTCCCAGCTCCTAATCTCGTGACTAAAATGCAGGAGTACAAATCCTATTGAATAAACAGGGTAGTGCTGAGTTAAGTACAGTGTTGTATTATTGTTTCCTCTTCTTCAGCAGTTCACACAAGTACCTGCTATTCTTCTGCAGTTGTGTGCACCCCTCTCCATTTACTCAAGTTCAGCACCTGAAGTCAAATAGTGTCCATTAATTGTCCTATTTCCTATTCCTTTAGGAAGCTACCTGCACAAAAACCTTCTTTACATAACACTACTTATCTTTTATTCTCACACTTTCCTCTAGCCTCCTCACACACAAGTTTGAACAGACAGAAGGCAGAAACTTCATCAAGAGACTCTTTTTCAGCATGCAACAGCAAATACCTTACAGTTCCTCAAAACTGGCCTTCCTTACACAGCGGCATGATCAATGGATCTTCTGAAGCACCTAACTGTATGGAGTCCTATAGCAGTTCTGTAAGTAGGATTTTATGTTCATTGACACACCTCTATTATCTCTGAGATGAGGAAAAGGCTTGGCGCAGGGTGAGCAGAGTATGATGCATTCCTCCTCTGTGTTAGGCAAATCCAAGTTGTACTGAGAAAAGCGACTGTGCAAGTAAACAGATACAACAGCCTTAGACAGTTCAGTAAGCTCTCCTAGTGTAAAACAACCAGTAATTGGAGTTCTAGTGGTATCACCAAGTTTTTCTTAATTGCTTACTTGAGTCAAAATCCTTTGGAGCAGGAATAGAGAGTTTGCTATTACCTTGGTGCAGGAAAAGATCTGCAGGTTGATGATTAAATTGTCTACCCCTTTTCAAACCCTGGATCAGCACATACCCAGGTGTTAATGTGATCTAGATTGGAAGGTAGAAGTGTAGGGTGGCTGCAGTCTTCAGAGCACAGCTGTTGTTAGAGGAGAGACCTCTTGGGATATGTTTGTAGTGATATATTTGCTATTAGAGGATTAGAATAAAACTGTCATGAAATGCTGATCCTACCTTCCCATTTTCTTATTGGTTGGTGTGCTAGTTACTTGTCGTGGAAACATCAAGAAGCAATGAGTGTGGGACTGAAAATGGTAATTTAGATCACTGATTCTGACTTTACAATGGCTGTGAGAGAGAAGGAGAGAAAGATCTTGATGGTTCTTTCAGTGATGTTTTGCAAATTGCAACTTACTTAATTTGTGTTTCTCTCTAATAAGGTCTTAGAATGTGACACCGTGAGGAAAACATTGCAAATCTAGGGCCAGAAAATGCTCTCAGAGAAACCTGTGGGAATTTTGACATGTTCTCTGTGCAATAGAAACCCATAATAATGGGGATGGCACTTTGCTGCCAAGAGTGGGTGGGGAGGAATATGCAAGAGTCAACAAGAGAGGGAGAGAGACAGAGGCACTGACAGAGAGGCTGTGTCTCGTCATCTTTTATTTTGTGTAACTCCAGCAACATCTAATGTTGCTATGGTGATCTCTCAGGTGGCAGGGATGTGGCAGCTGGCTACACACAGGTAATAAACAGGAAAGCCTCTTAGTGACTTTTCATGTTCTCCAACCTCCTTGTTCCCTCTCCTGTATTTTGTTTGTGCATCTCATTTCTGCCCACACTTGCCAGTAAGGGAGGAGAGGATGCTTGGAGTTCATCTTCTCTAGAATCAGCTAATGCATTGCATTGTGCCAGCAACCAGGCAGTGATGAGATCATTACTTCAGCTCTGTATTGTGTGAACCTCTCTGGAAGAGAGAGTGGAAATCTGGAACGGTTTTTCTTCACTGTGGCAGGGATGGATTCAGAAGGTTTGCATGGACTGCCTGTGAGTACTATATGAAAATGGACCTAACCAGGAAATGGGGAATTGCAATAAAATGTTATCTCCTGAGCAGTTTTATATTCTGCCAGAATGTATTGCTAAGTGTAAGTTTAGATGTGCCTAAAGGGACTATATATGTGCTATATACATAAAATTTGTGATAAGTGTAATGTGAGGAACAGATTATTTGATGATAATTTCACGAAAGAAGGATGGAGTATTCATACAGAAAACTATTTAGAGATATGGTGAGTGAAAGCTACTTTTTGGGAAACTGAGATGTGAAGAGAAGCAATGAAAAACAAGAATTTGGGAGATGTTGGGGTATATAACAATATACACATTTGTATAATGCCTTCAAGTATTCATGTTGTGTTAACAAATGAGAAATTTGTCCTACAGTATGCTTCGTTAACTTTGAATTCAGGACTATCAGTGCACGTAATAGAAGGGGAGGTAAGGAGAGAAAGAAATCTTTAACTGATACCTGTCAAGCTTTTGCTTGTATAGCCACCTATTGGAGCCATAAAAAGCTGAAATTATATTATGGGTTGATTGATTTGAGTCAGGGTGACCCTATTTACTTGATTGAATGTAGTTCCCCAGTCCCTGAAGAGCTGGTGTCACTTTAATGAATGACACTGTAAAGAGTTCTATGAAGGGTTTTAACATACATCAAGGAGGTGGAAGGGGTGCTTGTTAAAAATTTTGAAAAATATACAAGGCATTTTAGTGAAAGAATTGGCAGTGAATGCCTTAAATCTGGTGTCAGTGTTCAACACAGGTACTGCAGAATTGCTGTCCCCACTGGGGCAGAGTGGTGGTGTTAGAACAGAAGCAGCTCCATGCCAGATGGATTTGGCTAGTGGAGATGAGATGGCAGAGATGGTCCAGAGTGGCAGCTGAGTAGAACATAGGCAATTTTAATGATTATAGTTGTTGATTGCCTTTTGCAGTGTTACCGTTCATTCAAATATTCTTCTCATAATAGATTTAAATACACATCAACTGTTAGCCCTCCATGGGGTATATCCTCTCTAATTTCTGGTATTTGCCAAATCATTTCTGTCCAGCCCTGCCATTCTTGCCCTTGTACTATTTTGAGGAACATTTTCTTGTTCTAGCTCGAACCAGTTTCTTTTTCGTCCTGCATGCAATCAACAGCTTCCCTTCCCTGAGCAGCTTTGCTCCACAGCTCATCCTTTTTATGTCCCAAACTGTAATGCAATCCTTGTTCCCAATCCTCAATCACATTTTAAAATGCTGATGTGGTCTCCTGTATAGTCTGTTTACACATAGGCCAAAGAGACAGCGGTGGCATGTGTGTCCATACCTGCGCGTTGGATAGGTAGCTATCCCATGCATTGCATGGTGCTGGATAAGGCCACTATCTTTAGACACTCTTATTTGTTTACAGTCAGAGGAGCTCATCATACCTTAATCTGATCTGCAGAGTACAAGTTTATAGGTCATATGTATCCCTGGTTAGTCTCTAATTTTTGCTATGCTCATCTAATGCTTTAAAATGCTTGTCAGACCCTAGGCCTGGCTTCTCCTTGGACTTTTTGGTTTTCCATCCGTGACACTCATGTGTTTCCCTTCCAGATTATAAACAATTACCTGGACGGGACCCAAGGAGGGGCCATGGACTCTGTGAGTGGCATGCACTTCAGGGACAGCAAGAGAAAGGTCGACTATGTTTTAGCCTACCACTACCGAAAACGCCTTGCCCGGCACCAGCCCAGGGCTGGCTCAGCAGAACCAACGCACAGGGCAGACCCCATGGCTGTTGTTTCGAATGGAGAGACTGGGAAGGGCCACCTCGAGCTGCAACCAGACTGTGACCAGCATGCCCTGCAGGAGCTGCCAGGGGCTCGGGTGATTGAGCTGGGCCCACTGGATGCCCTGGAGGAAGAGAAGCGGCTGCAAAGGGAGGAGTATGAACGTAACCTGGTGGCAGCAGGGCTGGAGATTGAGAAAGACTCTGAGGTAAGAGGGGGAAGTTGTGCCTCCTGCACAGCACTGGGTGCCTGGTGGGTAATGGCCTTCTTGTTGCAGGAGATGGCTACGCAGGGGAGGTAAGCACAGGTGGGCTGTGCTGGCGGGGCAGAAGCCAGGCTGCGGCCCAGCGTCAGAGTCTGGCTTGCCTTTATTCCTGCCCTGGTTTAGTGTTAGCCGAAAGGAAAATCACACACATTATATGTACAATGTCCTTGAAGTATCTTATGGCCACTTTAAGGAGCTAATCCTGAAGATACCTTGTTACTACCAGAGTAGTTGATACTACCAGAGCAGTTCAGTGCTGAACATCCCTTGATCAAATCCTGAATTAGTAACCTTCAGAAATAAATTATACGAGCTGTTTTATACTTGCCTAAAATATGGAGTGAAGCCAAAAAGAAGATGGAGAGGATTGCTTAGTTCTTCTTGCCTGAGAAATACTTGGTTGTCTAATGTGCTGTTGAGTAGAAATTTCAATCTTACTTCAGTGGAAAATATATTTCTTTATCTGAATGTCCTCATGGCTTGCAGTAAACATATTCTTCTTGCAAAATATTGTTTACATTTCAATACTGTTAAAATGAAAAAAAAAGGCTATCTTAAATAGTTTATTGGAATACAAAGTGTTGTCAGGACATTTCATATTCCACTTTCAGTGTGACTCTTAACTTTTGTTCCAATTATATGAAAGTTTTTTGTCATTTTCTTCATTCCATCTATAAAATGAACAGCTCTTACGCTGCAACAGGAGAACCTCCCAGGATTTTTTGTGCTTACTGTCACCACATGTGTGTGATATTGGAAAGTGCTATAGTCATATCTGCTGCAAGTTTTGGTTAAATGACTTGACTGTCACTACACAAACAGTCTGATGCTCATCAGTGAACTGAGCATGGGCCTTCTAAATCCCTTGCTGATGCATTGAGCTCTGTGCTATCCCTTTAGACCTCTTTGAAAACCATAGATATTTCTATCTATTGAAGTAAAGTCCCTGCTGAGTTCTAGTTTTATGTGGTCTATTGTTTTTGGCAATTTACGACTTCTTTTTAGAGATGCTGAACGCTTATAGCTCATATTGCTTTCAATGTAACCAGTAAACACTTCTAAAATGTGGACCAAAGCACAGGTTGCATTTGAAGATTTGAGCCTGGCTGACTTGGCATAGCAAGAGCACGTTAAATCACTGGCAGGAATAGAAAGGAATAGAAGGGCCTTTTGACTCTTAACATATTCCTTGTTCTGTTTGCTGACTTGCAGGTGGCTGTGGGTTGTATTTCACTGTATAGCCTGGCTGAGCCATCCTTGCACTGAACAGAAAAATGATCTCAGATCCTGATTCTTTTACACTAAGCTCTGGGGTTCAGGTTCAATACTGCTAATGCAGGACTATCTTACTGCAATGATTTTTATAACCGGATTGTGTAAACCCCATGAGAACAGCTGTTTTGGGAGACTTCTTTCAGTTCTGAATTTCATCAGAACCTAAAAACTCTAGCAGGAGCTTTGGGTTTGATTGTTTGACCCTTATCCTACCCGAAGTTCAGTTGGATTCAAATTCTAGTTTGAATCCTTTCCAGGTGATGACGTGCACTCTTAAATAACACACAAAATAATAAATGATGTCATAAAGATCTGATCAAAAGGAATCTTTTTTGTCACAGTTTTCTTTCTGAAGAGGAAAAGGCTTTTTGTAAATGAACTGGAAAGTTCTGAGGAAATTATTTGTTGACTTGATGACCATTTTTTCATGGGGAAAAAATTATTTATTTTGAAAAACAATGCAGTTCCATCACTTTCCTATCTCTGTATGTGTATGTATGTAGTCCACGCACACATAAAGACACACAAGTTGTCTAACTAAAAAGGGAAAGTTTTTCCCTGTAGGATCTCCTGAGAATCTAGAAGGGACTATGCATGATCCTTTTCACTCCAAATTTTCTATTCAGATCAGCTACAGCAGAGTAGCAGCAAAGAACTGCTGTTTTGCACACTTTGTTATGAGTAAAAATAACGTGTGTATGTGTGATTGGTCTGTTGGATATTATGAAGTTAGATAAAAAATCTTGTGTTGACTCCCTGCATGCGTCTGTAGAATTAACTAGCTTGCATTTTACAGTATTACATTAGTGACTAAGATAGACCCCACTAATAGATATGCTGTAAACACTTATGCTAAGCTGCATAGTGTTTGCAGGATTTGCTTCCTCTCATTCAAAAGTAACACACATTTAAAAGTACAGTAAAATTCTTTTTCCAAGGTGTTTGTGCCAGAATCCAAATTCTTTGGCATGACTTTGTGAACTGCAGAGGAAGGTCAGCAGGTCACATTTGCCCTTGTGAGTTAGCTGCCACAGCCATGTGTTCACAACTCATGTCCAAATAAACTCTATTTAACACCCAGTGACACAGATCAAAATCTCCATTAGGTATGCAAAGAATAGCATAAGGATAGGGCCTCCTTAAGAGTACGCCCAAATATTCCACTTTGTTTCTCAGGAAGAGCAATACATTCCATTGACATTGCAGGCAGTTCTGGGGTTTGATTCCCTCTGCCTCTCCCTCTGCCTCTCCCTCTGCCTCTCCCTCTGCCTCTCCCTCTGCCTCTCCTTCTTCCCCTTTCCCTTCCCTTTTCCTTTTCTTTATCTCTTTTTCTACCTCTTGCCTTTCCTTCGGAAACTCATTGCTGTGTTTCACCTAATGTGAGCATCAGTAGTTCACTTAAATTTGAGTTGTACTGCTGCCTTAATGACTGCAAATGTAACATGTACTGTATTCAATCTGTGTTATGTATGGCAAAAGCATAATAGGAGTAGAATGAGAAGACACCGGAGATGCACCTTGGCATTCTGACAAAGTGGATCATTTTCAAACACATTGGAAATGAAATGTACTTTTCTGAATAGCATATACAAGATGAAAATGTCTTTTAACAAGAAGATGATGACAATTTAAAAAGGAAGTGTAAATTATCCTCCAAGAAGCTAACTTGAGTTTTTGAACTAGCATATTTCTAAGGATGTCTCGTTAAATGATTCTGGCTACGCTACACTTCAAGATAAGGAAGTCCTTAAGGTCCTCAGTGTATCCACTTATGTAGTGGTGTTGACAAGAGCACTACTGATGATTATGATTGGATTTTTCTACTTAATATTCTAAGGCATGTTTTTAAAGTTTTGTAAAAAAAACCAACCAACCAACCAACCAAAAAAAAACAACAAACAAACAAAGAAACAAAGAAACAAACAAACAAAAAAAAACCAAACCAGACCAGACCAGACCAAAAAAACAAACACAAAACCCCCAAACCAACCAAAAAAAACCACTCCACCTGAACCAAATTAAAAACTATAGTGCTGCAGTTGCTTTGTCACACTAAGGTGCTTCCTCTTTGTTTTATCTTCTGTTTTCTGTCAGCTGTGAAATACAACAGTAGCCAAAATAATATAATGGTGAGTTATTCAAAGCAGAGGATGTTTTTGTTGAGCAATCCCACCACTGTTTTTGCTCTGTGAGTTCTTTTCTTGGGTCTGTTATATTCCCTAATATCACAAATATGTCATATTGTAGCTTATTTTAATGTTAATACTTTTCTGTGTGAAAAAGTGGAATTCGAATGGCCAAGAGTTTAATTTATTTGGATAGAATATTTTTTGTTGACAAAACATTTTTCAGTATAAACTTTATTTATAGAGGTATTACTTAATTTGGTTGTAATTAGAAAAATGGTCTCTCTTTCCAAAATCTGTCAATATGATTTGCAGATAATTCCAAGAAAAGCATTTGATGCCCATAGTGCATGTGAGAAATCTTGCAGGTATTTAATCTGAATGTTATAGTTGTCTCAAAAATGTACATTCATCTAAAGTGAAGAGGAAAAGTAATTAGTAACTTACATTAATTTTAAGAGAATAGAGAAATCTGATGAGTCTAGGATGTTTATCTGTGTTAATGACCACTTCCTGAAGCCAATGAGATGGCATGCAGAGTAATGTAGTACTGGTAGCAGATGGGGATCCTTTGTGCTCTAGGTCTTTGGACTTTGTATTCACTCTCTCTCCATCTCTCTCAGTACAGCACTCTGAACAAGGGAATGGCAATGCTTCTTTGGGGGCCTCTTCATGTCCCCATTATGTAAATATTTGATGGCTATTTTTCAGCTTCTCTAGTTACAGAAGCATTAATTAGCTAAAACATGTTCAGCTCCTGTATGTTACTTATATGGGGCTGAAATGTAATACACAGCTATTATAAAATTAAAGTTGAACAGGCAAGGCAAGGTCTGCAGTGACAGTGGACATGATGAAAATATCGGCAAGGTGATTAACTATTTAAGGGGAAATTTTATCTCAACTTTAGAGAGGATTTTGGAGTAGCCCCATGGGAATTGGCTGTGGTTCAATCAGTATTAAAATAATGATTGGTGGTAACAGTTGGCTAGGTAGAATGACTGTGCTGTCAAAGCTGAGAAGTTTGCATTATGGGTCCTGTTTTTTAATGATTATGTTGTGACTTAAATAGACAGACTAATGGGCAGACAGACTCACTCTGTGTATTTTAATTAACATCCAGCAACGTTAGTCAAAATGGCTTCCAAGGGATTTAGAGAAAATTGGGGATGCATAAAAATGGGTTTATACAATATCAATTAAGTTTATGGAGCACTTGGGCCAGCAGTGATAAATCTTGTCAATCAGCTGCAGGTTCAGAAATGGAGGCATTAATATCTAGAATTTCATATGATTGTAGATTTGGGGTGTACAACTTGGTGATATTTACAGTAGGAGCTGGGCAAGAAGCAATCCTATTTTACACATACCTATTTTTACAGAATGCTATGTCTACCAGACTTGCTTTGTAGAAATGGCAATAGCCTCCCAAAGTTGTGTTCCCGTTTCACTGTGTCCTGTGTTGAGCTCTGTCACCTGCTGGAGGAGCTGCTTCCATTTCTACAAACTGCTAGATACATAAACCCACAGAAATGGCTCATGAATCTCTGTTAGGGCACATCAGGGAGAGAACTTGAAACTTGTAGGAAAGGGGATGAAAAGTAACAAAACCAGCTGCTTGGCTTGTTCACAGGTAGATCCATGAAAACATTTTTTAATTGTCAATAGACTTGTTTGCATCAGAAATTTTAATCTGTAAATTAAATCCATGGAGACAACTGGAAGAGCAGTACAGGAAGCCCAGAGGGATGCTGCACTGCACTGATGACACTGCAGTAACTAGAGAGACCATGGAAGAGATTTGGAGGCTGAAGTAGTGATAATATCTGTATGCTGTTTAGACCAGTGCAGACTGAGTAACAGTTTCACAAAAAAATAAAGTAGCAAAATATGAGATAGCTTGGGGATTTGGTCCTCGGATTTGTTGCTTTTCTGGCCTCTTGAAGGACAGAAAGCATGCTGCTGTTGATTGGGATGATGAAGCAGCTTCCACAGGTGCAGGATGAGGACAGCCCCAACTGCAGTACCTGCTGCCCATTGTATCTCAACCCGTTCTTTGGCAGAAGAAGAAATCCTGAATTTTGGAGATTCATTAGTAGGGGAAATGGGACTTTCTTTACTTTGCTGTTCTCAGGCAACTGCTTACTTTGTCTGTAGTAACAAACAACCCTTATATTGCTTTCAGCTAGAGCTTGCTTTGCCATTCATTATAAATTCTTATAAATCTTAGGACAAGACAGATTATTCAGAAACATATCACATATTTGTTTCTGTTGTTCGAACTTAGCAATTACTTTTGCATAAATCGACCAACTAGGAGTAAATTTTTAGCAGAATAGCACCAGGCATCACAATTCCCATTAAAGTTAATTGAGTTAGGCTTTTAAATCCCCATGCACAGCATGGAAAATTTACCTTTCAGGGGTGAATTCTCTTCTTGATACCCATGGATGATGACTCTGTGAAAACTAACAAGTCTCCCTTAAGTATACAGATATGTGCTCATAGTGATTGGTCAAAGAAGAACTTATGTAAGAGCTAGATATGAATTTCTGTGCAGTTATTCCAGGTTAGCATTGATGTAAGAGTGATTGTAGCACCTGAAACAAAACAGTTGGACAAAATTCTTTGTTTTGAATGGGTGTATGTGTTTATATTTGTTATTTTTGCAGGGCTTATTTTTATTTTTATTTTTTTATTTATGCTTTAGTTTTTATTTATTTATTTAATTTATGAAAATGGTGGATATGTTTGCTTTAGAGCCATACTCAAGCTCTATCATCTAAGAATTAATTAATCAGTCAATGCTTGCTTTTCCTTTCAGTTCCTTGATCTCTGTAACCATTTTAGATCATTATTGAACTCACTAAAAGAATTGAGACCTATTCTCCATATACAGTTAGGTAGATTGCCTTGGAATGTCATAAGACGTCCAGTGGTAAAAGAATGGAACAAAGGGCATTTGACAGAGAATGAGCTGTTGGTAGTTAGGTAAAAAATGAAACTATGCAGACTGATATTCCTTCTTATCTTTGGAAACAGCATCCTTTCTAGGGGAACACAAAGACACCACTCAGAAGCATTCTTCTGAAAATATGGAGGTGGCCATTACTTTCTGTAGGTTAGTGCTGACATTGAGTACACTGGAAGATTATCATCGTCTTTCTCTTCCAGAGGAATGCTGTAAACTTTTCTGTCATGGCATCAGTTTAACAACTGGTGGACAGTGAATTTGTCTGCCTGCTTTGACTACAAGTTCACCAAACTCAGTCATGTTTTTCTTGGAATAATTTAGTAATACAAAGAAAATTTAGAGTCTCAGGGATACAGAGTAAATTCAAGGTCTTACAAATGCTTAAGCAGAACTCCAAGCTGGCACTTCCCAAGTGCTAGTTCTAACAACTGTTATTTTCCTCTGTTATAGTCCCTTCCAAATGGGGAAAAAGCATATCCCTGCCCATCCTATGTTTAGGAGATTTCTCCAAATCAGTCAGAGTCCAGACACTGCTCCCATTGATACTGGCCATAGGATGTGAAGGACTACTGATCTTTCATAATTCTTTGAAGCAAAGTTTCAATTCTAGTGCAGGTTCTAAAGGTTGTCTTTAGTTTTTCTGGATTTGTGTGATTCTTTATATCACTTTCTTGCCTTTTTCATCTCCTATTATTCTCACTCATTTGCAAATGGTAATCCCTTGATGGCTTTTTCGAAAACTGTTGGCATTCATGCTCTTTTTTCAGCCCTTATATTCCATACCTTTTGCAGATTTTAAATAATCATTCTTTGCCTGTTTCTTAACATTGGTACATGTTCAGGTGCCACAAAACTCTTTTAGGAAATCAAGACAAAGTAGCATCCTAAAGATCATGTACCTGTTGAAGGTCACAGGGAGGCTACTGCACAATTTAATTGTCTACACTCTGCATAGTGTGACCTAGGAAAATTTATATGATAGTCTGTGTTTTGAAGGCATACTTTCAGGCTTTTGCAGGACAGGTCAATACACACTGTCAAGCCTACTTGGTTGTCACTGGTGTCTGTGAGTTCACTGGATAGTGTTTACTCTGTATGTCCAGTGGCACTGCTCAGATTTCACAGGTCAATGCATGCTAACTGCTTCACCTCTTCAGTGCTTGACCTGCTCACCTATTTCTGGCCTCTGTGTATTTGTTCCTGTATCTTCACATCAGTCTTCTGTAGGACCATTTGCCTATCCACCACAGGTCACTGCCCTGTCCACGATTTTCCACTTTTGCCCCTGTATCATCAGCTGCCATTTCACATTCGTATCCTATACCTGTATCAATCTTGTCATTCCTCAGTATGACTGCAAATCTTTCATTGATCAATGTGAAGGCAGTCCTTCATCCTTTCATCCTGTTCATCAGTTATGATCAGCCACAGGCCTATCTGAAGTCGTAATGTCCAAGGCGTTTGCTGATCCATATGCACAAGAACTTTGTACATCATGACATCTTGCTTATCTCTGAAGACTTCTGTACAAAGTTTTGTTTCTCTCTTGTTCTCTCCTGTTTTAAAATAATGTTGTCCTTAAGAAGCGGATCACCCATGACCCAAAGTTCGGTTTCAGTTAGAGAACAAATTTTGCTCATTGGAGGACTTCAGTTACTTTTAAACTGATCTGTTGCACAAGCATTTGAGAGCACCATGGTAACAGTGTAAGTCACAGCTTGCACCACAAGGGACTCCAGTTTGTTTTTCACCTGTGAGCCACAGTTCACAAGTGACTCTTCTGGAAAATGTTTGTTTAGAGGTGTTGTGTCACATCTGGCCACCAATTGGCAAATATCTTCACAGAAAAGTTAGCACGAAGGATATTTTTAAATGTTCCATGGTCCAACTTTGTAATGTGTTGTTAATTTCCACATCTTCTTTGATAATGCTCTAGTAGAGTCATCAGACTCACTCTGTGGCAGCATAGACACAGTTTATCAGGAGAGGTGCTGGATGGTGTTATTACAGGCAGCTAAATTTAGTATTACAAATCAGCTATAGTTTATGATAAAGTATGATATTTGACTCTTGATATAAGTATGGATAGTTAATAGTAATGTACTGTGCTCCTTATAATTAATTCTCAATTTCCAGTATTTCATAAAAGGTGTAATTCTAATGCAAATATAATTTTGTTACTGTTGTAACAAAATGTAAATGTTGTAGTATTTTAAGTACCACAAAAGACTAACAAGTAGTTCTAAAATGTATTTGTTCACTTTTGTGTGTCAGTGGTAATTATCAAAAAAAAAAAAAAANCGACCACTTCAGTACAATTAATCACAATAAGAAGTGCAGCCACGGAACTATCCATCCAAAACTGTAAACCAAATCCATGAGGTGAGGCAATGGGCATCTTCCCATTACCTGGATCCTTGAAAACATAGGAAGGTGGAAGAAATGCAAGACAGAGAAGTGTGTTTCCTTACTACAACTCTAAGTGCCATTTCAAGCAGAAACAGGACAGGGTAGGTACATATTGGCTAATACTCTCCATATTTTAAATGCATGCCCATGTTATGTTATGTGCTCATATAGTCAATATAAAGGGGTAGGCACCTTTGGCAAACAAAGCTCCTCCTGGAGCTGCCTGCTGAGCCCCGTCAACTTGTAGGGAGGAATGGCAGGGACTTGAGAGTTGTTATCTCCTATATGTGAACCATTCCTGGAGTTTCCCTCCTTTTGGTGCCATAAAGTAGTAGTATGTCTTGTAGCAGTCACTGCTACCAAATGAATGTCTTGGGACATGAAGACAGACTGCTAGCCTGAAAATCCAGCAAGCTTCATATTTATGTCTTTTTTCTCTGCGTCATGATCTAAAACTGCTGTCAGATGTCAGACTTTTAAAAGAAGTAGAACTTAAAGTAAATATTACTCATATGTTGTTAATTACACTAGGATAAGGACAAGAATATAACATAATCTAATAGCTACTGTGAGTCTGAAGGTATTTGTGTGGACAGGACCTCCTGTCCCTGTCCTCCCTGGCAAACTGGGCTCCTTAGAGTTCTGGTTACCAGTTTCATGTCCTTTACGGTTAAAATATATTCTTCAAAAGAATAGAAAAGTAGAGGTGTAAGTAGAGGCCAGACAATTAAGTAACGCTGACTTTTTTCACTGGCAAAGGGGTTTTCAAGCATGTAAATGCAATAATGTGAAGGGAAATGAGAGTGCCAAACAGAAAGTTGTCTCTTAGCAGTGTGCCTGTATTAATCTTTGTAGTTAATTCTCACAAATGAAAGCTCTCTGTGCAGGTGTGCTTTCTGCATCTTCTGTTTTTCACATGATATTTTTCTTTTGCCTGCACACATCCTCTGTAGTTCAGCTTTTCTTCCTGCTTAACAAATTTATGTCTTTATTCTGCCATTTGCCTGAAGCAACTGTATTTGTTATAGATTGCTATTTATGAATTATAAATTTTCAGTTATTAATCATAAATCAAATACAAAGTATATAATACAAATATATAGTTATTAAATGTTGCTTGCCAATCTGTTTTGTTCAGTTGATGGCAAAAGGTGCACTACTGTAAATTTAATATTACTTTTTTTGTAACAAGATGAGTTTGAAAAATATGTTATGATCAGACATTGATGCATGCCTGTTCAGTACAAGCAGGAACAATGTTCTGGAGTGAGGTTTAAATGGCAATTATATTTATGTTTCATCAAAAGTATTTGGGAATTCATGCCAATTGAGTGATTAATTTGAATAAGAAAAAAAAAAAACAAAACAGAAGGTTTTGGAAAAACAAACTGCTTTTTTTTTAATAGTGCATTTCTAGTTTGTTTCAAAATGCTGTTTTAAGAGGAGATTTGTCTAAATGCTCTTCAAAAACAGGTAGTAAAAGTTAAAAGACAAAAGAAAAAAAAGAAAGAGAAAAAGAAGAAATTGAACATTAAATTTGAGTGAAACAAAAGTTGTTGTTTTCATTTTTGCAAGCATCCTGATGGCACAGGTTGGACTGGTCGAAGTTAGGGTTTCTGTGAGTCTGTCCTCTACTTTCCTGCCTTAAGCAATGTGCCTTGCACATTCCTCTGTTTTGCAGTGCTGTCAGGAGTTGATCGCTCATAGTGCTGATCCAGCTGAAAATGCATCATTCTTTAAAACTAGGATTTAGTTTTTAGGGAGCTGACCTGCCTAAAGAAACTCACTATCCAGTTACATAAATGTGACTATGGGTGAGAAGGTTTGAGAACTTAGGCACTCTCCCTGGAGGGTCAAAGTTCAAGCAGAGGACTCAAATTTGGGTGTGTGTATGTGTGTGTGTGTGTGTGTGTGTGTGTGTGTATATATATATATATATATATATATATATATATAAATGTGTGTATGTATAACATGTATGTGTGTATATATATTAATGTGTGGACTTAAGGTGAATTAAGGCACTTAGACTTCCAGAGTTACATAAACTATCGTGTGTGTGTGTTTGTACTTTTGGTCAAAAGGAAGCATTTCGATTACTTGTATTTTTTTTTTTTCTGTAAACCATCTCTATAAATATTTGAGAAGAGCTAACACATGTTGCAAATATTTATTTAACACTCTTTGTTGAAAGGAAATTTAAGATAGTTCTAAAATCGTAATATCTGACCGGTGTTAGGTCATTTTGTGTATGTGTGAATGTTCCAGTTAAAGCTTCTTCAGCTGAAACCTCTGTTCAGTTATCTGTAATGAATGTGTGAATTTTTTGGCAAAAGCCCTGCTCAATATTTTTAATAGTCAGTACTAAACTTAAAATTATATTTTTAATGTTGTAACATCATGTGCAAAAGTTATGTAACCAGATCTGGGTCTATGTGGTTACTGCTATTTATACTACTGTTGGGGTGTAAAACAGATGAGAATTCATTGTGTTCTTAGTAAATACAGAACAAAAAGATGGATCCTCTTTTACCAAGATTATCATTTGAGAGTAAGGAAATAAAATGGAGTAGACAAGATAAATTGCAGTGGGAGTACAAAGCATTGTATATGCTATCCTCTCAAACTTGTGTAAATGAAATCTGAGTCTGACGAAAGAACTTCATGGTTGAACATAATACAATGCATTTAAATTACCCTTGACCACAAATACAAAATTTGTGCAATATAAATGCCAGTAAGGATATGTAGTAATGGAAAGCAAAAACATAATTTCTGTATTGTTTCTATAGTAAGCCTAAATATGCAATTAATTTATTGACATGTCTTAGTCTGCTCATTTCTTGTTTGCCAATTATTGCTCAAATCTGTTATTTTGAGGGGGGGAGGGGCAGTTTGTTTTTCTTGCTCCCAATTTTTCAGAATAACTCTGAGTCTCTGATCTCAGAGTATTCTCCCTACTGTATGCCAAGAACAAAAAGCATCTTGTGATCAGTATTAAACAAACAGATTTGGTGATGCTCCCCACAAACAGACCTCAGTTTCATTTGAGACAGCTGTGCTTACTGAAGACTGCCAGAAGGATTAAAAAAAAAAAAGTTCACTTTTTAATCTCAGTCTGGTTATAACCTTTCTCATAAACTTGGAGTTAGTGATATCACTTGATGTGTGATCACCTCTAAACTGTTCATGTACGTTAACATGTTAATACATTAATATGTTCATGTATGGTAATACCCAGTGATGCCAGACGTGAGGACAGTGAATATTGTAGTGATTTCTCTGTTATGAGATTGTGTCCTGAGCATCTTTCTCAAGCAAGAAGTCACTGAAGGTTCTTAGCACAACACCTTACTGAGAAACTTGAAATTTGGCGTAACAGACTTTTTGCTAGAAGAAGGACTTCCTGTATGTTCAGTTTGCAAATGCTCTTAAAGTACAAACTTAAGCTCATCATAAGATACAAACTTAAGTGTGTGACTCTATCAGGGCTTTAAAAGTGATGGTTAGATTCTGCAGCCCCCAATAACACTAGTATAAAGAGTTTTTTTTTTCTTTGGTTTCAGAAAGCTTTGGCTTAGCACACATGAATAGCTATCCTCATGTATAGAAGGAAATATATAGAAGAGTAAGTGCATTACAGGACACTTGTAAGGACTGCAGTGCCTATCCTACAGGAAAGATTTGGCTTGAGCATCATTAGTCTCTGAACAAGAGGCAGACCTTGCAGGACTCTCCTGATCTCCTGATAGTAGCTGGCTTTTGCTAAACAAGATTTGGGTGTTTTGTTGCTGAACATATCTTCTCATTATTGTCACAGCCTAGCATAGTGTATGTGACTTTGTTAATTAGGCTCCCTTTTCTGATTTTTTAACATTTATCAGAAAATAAATTATTTTTTGTAGTTATAAATGAGTAAATTGGCACTGGTAAATCTTGACTGGCTGCCTTTTTTTTTTTTTTTTTTTTTTTCCCCTGCAGAGTGACTCCAGATTTATGATCATAGAGGGGGGAACTGAATCTGGCCAACACAGGTTATGGCACGTAAAAAAAACATTACTGCTAGGATGATAAATGCAGTATAGTGTTATGATTTAATGCCTTGTATTGTGGTTCGGTATGTGTTGTAGTAGGTGCTCTGCTGAATTGTGATTGCCTTTCGATTATATTTTTTTATGAACCCGAGACTAGTAGTATTGATGGAAGAGATACCTTGTGTCATAGGTTGTATTGAGGACTGATTTTCAAATCTGTTGTTAATTCAGCACATTCTACTGGAAAGTGCTGGCTAATTAACATTTCTAAAAATCTAATATTGTCCATTTACTGGTTGGTTTTAACAGTGATCGTCATGTCCCTGTGGGAAGATATTGCTTTCAGCCTAGGTACCATGTCAGCTGAGAGAGTTTCTTAGAGCTCCAGAAATAGTATAATACTGCACTTTCCATCTATGAACAAGGTATTTCTTGGATGCTGACTCCCAGCCTGCTTGCCAAGCTTCTCAAGTTAGGCTCAGCTGCAATGTTTCAAAGCAATTATTTTTCCTTGCTTTATGATTTGCTTAGATTGCAGGGCTTCTTCTGCTCCTGCCTTCTAATCATCTCCAGAGCCTGCAAGTTTCCAGCACAGCTTATCAACTTAGGCTCTACAATTCATCTGTAACATGCTTGTGCCTCACTGGTTGGGAACCGCTTCTCTAGGAAGTCCTCAGATGCAAGGAACCCGTCCCAGGGGCAGGGTGGCTCTATTACAACCCTGCTGATGCTGAGCTGTTGGAAATGCAGTCTGGTCCCTTGCATTATGTGTGCTGAAGAAAAAGAGATGTTTCTACCTGTGTTTAGATGTCTCACTTACCGAAGAAGTACAAGAAATGCCACTGTACTCTTTTGCAGTCTCTCTTGGCTCTGCTTCACACCTGCCTGTGCAATCTAAAATGAGTAGTACCAGGACTGTAAGTATTATCTAACAATAATGAAAATGGCATCGGGGTGACACTAACCACAGTCATGTACTACAGTTGGCAGATGGGATGGACTCCCTAAAAAATATGTACTTTGAATGAATTTAAATTGTAATATTTTCATCATAGGAAAGGTTATTTTTTATACATCATGTTGTGATTTTTGAGTGTGAAAATGTAGTAAAGAAAGATATACTGATAGTGACATTTTCCAGCACATACTTTCCCCATGTAAAATTAAATTCCATGTTTTCTAATCCCACCTAATAGGCAATAGCCTAATACATTATTCTTTGCCTTCAAAATAGTTCTTGTGCCTTGAGGTATCTTGAGTCAACCAGTCTGAAATCTCTTTGGAACCAGCCTGAGGTTCAAATGAGAAATGGCTTTCAGAAGCAGGCATGGAGTATGCAGTGCTTCAGACCTGCACTTATTTACTCCTACTGACAGCTACTAAGAACAGAACATTTTCCTTTGTACTATGAAGTGTTTTTTTTCTCAAGTAACCAGAATATTTGGATGCATATCAAAACAGCATCATTAGCTTTCCTTTGGTTGGTTGGTGAAGACTAAACTAAACTATTTCAGGCCCTTAATTCTCAACAATGAAATACATTAAATACATTTTCCTTGTGTTAAATTTAGTCTGGATTTTTTTTGTCTCTTCAGTCAGTGTTTGAAGATTCTAAATTAATTTACATCCTTTTCTCTTGCTGGTAAACATAAATGAGTCTAGACTAGAGGGTGTTCAACTGTCCGGTCATAACCTTTAGTCATGACCATCTAAATAGCCTGTTAACCCACTGTACCTGTGCCAAATTACATCATCTGATAGCTTAGCCTGATAGTCTCATTAAAATGTCAGAAGAAAGGCACTTGCAATTGTATCATAATCTGTATTATTTATTATAAACTAATCACCAGATTGTAGTGTAACTTGAAAATAGAAGAACCGGTCAGTGGTGAGATTATGAACTAACAGCAACTCTTGAGTCCCCATTACTCTCTAGACTTAAGGCATTGCAGGGTGTGTTATGGTAGAGAACCCGGGTATGGTGTGAATGCCTACCAAGACACTTTCATCCACAAGGTTCCTCTCCACTACTAAAAAAAGAGCTGTTTACCAGCCCCATTTTTACCTGGCATTCAGGTGACCCCTGTGACTAGAGCGAGTCATAGTGGCCTGTAGTCTGTCCAAGGGTGAAGCTGTCCAAGGGGGAGTTTGATTGCTTACTGTGTCTTGTCTATGCAGTTAACTGAAGAAGAGGTGATAGTAGGAAGTACAAGGTTGGATACTAGGGAGAAAGAGGGGTCTAAAGTTCTTCCTATTGCCTGTGGTGTGATTATAGTAAAATGACCGTATTGTTTGAGGCTGAGCAATCAGTGCAGTACACTAAGAGTAGCAATGGGAAAATGTTTAGAAAAGAATAGGAACAGGACAAACTCTTATGATATTTTACTATTTTATTTACACACTTTCAGTCTGGGTAATTTTCCCCACCTGATATAGTTTGTCTATCTTTGTAACCTTCACTGGATCTTTATTCCAATGTCTTGTCCTGTTTTTCCTTGAAAACTCATACAGGTTTCGCATCCACAAAGTCTTTTGGTAACACAGAGATACTACCCACTGAATGAATGTCTGTGTTCTTTTGTTTATGTTGAATCTGGCTGCCACTAGTTTAGTCTGGTTTTGTCTGCTGCTCTTTAGTTCCTGCCTTGAAAGAGGCAGTATGCAGTCCAACGTCCTCTCTTTATCACATATAGACTTTTGCAATGCCTTCCTTAAGATTACTCTTTTCAAGAATGAAGGGTCACGGTCTACCAGTGCTTCCTATATAGTTGTCATAGGAAGGTTTTTGTGGTGGTTGTTGCTCTCCTCTGAACCCTTTTGTGGTCTAATGTATCCCTTTGGAGCTGAACAAACAAGGATTCTGTGCAACATTAGAGGTCAAGATGTTGATCCAGCATATATTACTATGCTGAAATAATGCTATTTTCCATCTCAGGCTCTATTCCTTTCCTACTAGAATCTAATGTTTGCTTTACTTCTTGGCTCTTACAAAATATTGAGCTGATATTTTCAATGAACTTTCTGTCACAATGCCAAGATATCATTACTGACTGGTATAGGTCAATTCAGAGCCCAGCACGTTACATGTGAAATTGGTTTTAACCCATGGATTTTGCTTTTGTTTATTTACATTGAAAGCCATTTGGCATTGTTGAGTCTCTTATTCTTATAATGGTCTTCTACAGTTTTTCAGTCTGCCCTTATCCTTCCTACACTGAAAAACTTTATCAGCACAGTTCGTTTTCTCACTGCTTAGTTCTATTTCCATGTCATTTATGATGATGGTGTACAGTGCACACTCTGCAAAACCCCTTTGGTGAATTTTCTCAGCGGTGAAGGAACTCCTGCTACCCACAGTTTCCTGTTGTTTAACCAGTTATTTGTCCATCCCAGGGCCTGCTGACTCATCCAGACTGTCACATGATTTAACTGTGAGACTGTCAGCGCTTTCTCCACTTCTCTCCCAGTTTACACTGAAGCTGTAACAGTTTGGGAAGGTTGTGAATTCCTTGCTTGCAAACAAGCCTACCTGAACACTTTGATTATCGTCATCTTAATCCCCTTTCAGTCAAGCCTCTGCAAATAACAGCCAACTTTCCTTTTACTGCTACTGATCTTTGTTGAGAGATCATCACAAGAGATACTATCCTGGAAAGGCTTGTAGTGTATGTCTAGAAGAACATAATTAGTAAACTAATTAAATTTGTGCTATCATTACTTTTAATACTTTTAAATTAAACTAAACCCTCCAAAAATTTAATCCTATGAAAGAAACGAAATTTAAAGTCTAACAACAGAAAATTGAGTTCTCCCTTTCATAAAATCATAGAATATCCTAGGTTCGAATGGACCTACAAGGATCATCGAGTCCAACTCCTGGCTCCACACAGGACCACCCAAAAATCAGACCATGTGTCTGAGAGCGTTGTCCAAACTCTTTTTGAACTCCAGCAGGCTCAGTGCCATGACCACTGCCCTGGGGAGGTGCCCAACCACCCTCTTGGTGAAGAACCTTTTCCTAATATCCAGCTTGAAGTTTTCCTAACATCCAGCCAGTTGTCTATCTATCTGTTGGAAAGGGGCAATCAAGAGTAAGAGGGACTATCTTTTTTTTCTTCACTGTCTCCAGAACCTCAGTAAGGGGGAAAGGGAAGTAACACTGTGGGGCTTTTGAGCCCTGCTTCCATCTCCTTTAGTCAGCATCCAGTACTCAGTGTGAACCTGATGGATGCCACTATACCATGGGACAAAACAGCCAAAGTACTGCGATCAGGATGGTTCTGAGATTGCCATAATTGCTTCTGAACTGGCCCCTCAGTATGGCAGATTGTGTTCTCAGCAAATCAAACATTTCTAGTCCCAAAAGAGCAAATCATGCATTTTGGAATTGCTGTGAATCAAATTGATACACTTAACTCACTTTCTTAGCCTTTTAACCTTTCTTAGCTTATTTGTTAATATCCCAGACCAAATACTGAGTGATGAAGCAATATTTTAATGTGCCATTCCTCTGCTTTTCAGTTTGGTATCCTAACCATTCCCCCCCCCCGCCTTGTTTTTCTGGAGATTGACTCTGCTGGAGGGAGGTCTCAATCTCTGTTTCTTTAATCCCCCTACTGGTAACATGCCTGTTATCTGGTCTAAAGATTGACTTCCATGCTCTTGCTGATTCATCTGGAAAATTGTTTAGGAATATAAATCTCTGTGATGATTAGTGTGTCTCTTTCCCTCAAAGGGAATTACATTTTGCCCTTTTAATGTTAACTCTTTGGCCTCAATAATTTTGTTGATTTTATTATTGATAATCAAGTTTGATATGATGTATTTTGCAGAATATTGGCTTATTTACCAGCTAATTTGGCACTGAATGTAGCCAGGCCAGCTGATGATGTGTTTTTCCATTGACACTGCCAAAATACAGGAGGTGGTAGAGTAGACACACTTCACCCTTCCTCTTTGAGGAAGTCTGACTTGAGTGTTTTTATTTTTATTTTTTTTTTCACTTTTGCATTTTATTATTATTTCTGGTATTCTTCAGTCTCAGAAGATGTATTTAAATTGTGATATGTTTTTGTAACAAGAAATTCGAGTCATTGACAGAGGAGAAAGCTGCTGATAAAGTTATTCTGAACAAACATGGAAGATTTTGCTTTACATTTTGAAAGCCACATTTTTCATGCTATTGTAATTCATGACCTTAGAAAAATACATGGAAAATAATGAGGAAAATGCATTAATTTTGAAATCCAAAATATGCATTCAACTACTTTCAGAAAGAATTAAAAATGAACGACAATCCTGACATATTTGTTACCTACTGCTAGATACATTCTGCATTGAGTGCTGCAATAATGCAGAGTTCTGTGCCTTTTATTTTTTCTATTTGGCAGACTTAACAATCTATTCTACATTTGTGCTTGAATTTCTAGCAGCTCATTTTCATTCTATAGTTGCCATTAAATATTTCCATCTTCTTCAGTAGAAGCATGCCTGTGTTTTTAGACTTCCTGTATCATCTTCCACTCAGAGACACTATCTGTCTGTAGATGAGTTAGAAAAATTTGGTTCAAAAAGTAGCAATGCCATGAAGAAACATTGCAAAGGAAGTGCAAAGTCAAGTGTTTCATTCCAGAGTGCTTTATCTAAGGAATTAAGGTTATATAGTTTCATTTAAAGTGTTTTGGCCAGAGCATTCATTCCAAGGTGTTCTGTTCTTTGCTTATATGTACTAGTGTATTTTTTAACTGTTTACATTCAGAGGTGGGAGTACGAGAGTAAAATAAACAGGACATTAACACTGTCGTTGGCAGAAATGAAGAAAGAGAAAGGCAAACTGTCAAATGTGTAAATTATTGCAGCTTTGTGTAAAATCTGAAATTTGGACTTGAACATGTCTGCTTAGCGTAGTGTTGGACAGCTAAAAATAAACCTAACCATGTGAACTAGGCAGCATTTACCTTTGCCATCAGTGAACAACACTGTGCTTTGCATCTTTGCACTTGTGCTGTGTGTGACTGATTGTGTGTGTCAAGAGTGAGACAACTTGGAGCTGTTGGGGGTCACTTCTGATTATTTGTAATACAGTTGCAGGAGAATCGGCAGTCATTAATGAGGATCCTGTTGTGCTGGGTGCTATACAGCCATACAGTAAGGTAGATCTGTTCTACAGAGAAATAAGGAAAATAGAAAAGGAGAAACTTAGCAAAAGGTAAAAGAACTAGTTTTTTGAAGGAAAATTATAAGATGCATATACACTTTCATTTGCTTACTGTATTATTTGAGCACCTCACGATCTCTAACATATTTATCTTTACAAACATCTTTCGATAGAGGGAAATTCCATTATCTTCATTTAACCAATGACAGAAAGAATGTAACTTATTTTCCCCTAATCATACAGATAACATTGGTAGGGAAGTGCTCTGGACTGACATCTTAATGTTATTATGTCAAGACATTCTGGGTCTTGACATCTCAACCTGACACTGCACTTACTTTTTATAATGTAACTGACACAAACTCTGATATGAATGTTTTATGATAAACTGTTTTTGTATCTTGGATATGAAACAGTAACATCAGCAAAATGCCAGTCTCCATGCAGAGAGAAATTCAATGCATTTGGCACAAAACATAGATGCTTTCACAGTCACCGTCTGAATCTGGCAATGCAGTGTCATTCTACCATGTGCTACCCATGCAGGGGACCAGCAGCTCAGTATTTGGCTCAGCTTTTTAAAAACATATGTGACCAGAGTTCTGTGATAGTGACATGAAACTGCATTTTATTTGCACTGTTACACCACAGTACTACATACCTCAATTTCCACTGTTGGTATCAGGAGACTAGACATTAATTTTGAACAATTGCATTTGCAGACGTGACTGACTCATTTGGTGATGGAATAAATGGGGAGATGATTACTTTTACTGAGCTGCTGGCTTTTTTGCCCTCTATAAACTGTCTCGTTGTTGCTTTTCTAGTGTGGTTGGTATTACCAATGTTAGCAAAAGATGTCTGATTATATTAAATGAAGCCATTAGAAACTCGCTGTCTGTATGTGTCTGGTATTTTTCTGTCTATTTAATAATCACAGAAGGATAAAATGTTTAAGGTTCAGGTAGTTCATCTTTTTAACAAGGAAGTTTACATGCTTCAGGTTTTATAATTTTTAACTTTCAACTTTTTTTGTATTTTTTTTTTTTTTTTAAATCATAAGAAAGGTTAGCAGTTCCCTTGGACTGTCTTAGACAGTAGTTAATCACTTCTGTTTAGCTTCTTTCTACCCACCAGTGTTTCTCGTTTCTTACTAATAAGATACACAGCAGAAATCTATTTCTTTGGACAAGTATTTTAAAATAACTCTTTTCCTTTAATATGTATGTTATGTATAACTATATTCCTTTAATATAAGATGAGTAATTTCATGATGAGGAGATCATGAGAAACACTGACACAAATGCATCATTCAACAACAAATTTTACTGTAAAAATTGCTGGTAGCAATGCTAGCATTGGAAAAAAAAAAAAAAAAAAAAAAAGCCTGAGACTTTACCAGAGTGTAATTATTGCTTTTGCACTTTTTGTTGTCTTGTTTGTGGCTGATGTGCAACGCTTTTAGAGTACAATGCTTTAGCTCATATTAGAAGTGTCTAAATAAACAGTGAAAATGCTTCATAGCCATGTGACATGGCTGGCACATGACAAATGGGTTATCTGAATGAGGTGAGGTGGGAGTCAAAAGTGGCCTGACAGAATAATGACACTATGAGAAGTCTTTGAGCTGGACACACAGTACTCCATTTTTACATGCCATGCTCTTATGGAGCAACAGGTCTTCTGAAATTGTAAGGTCCAATACAACTTTTCAAAATAGAAAAGTAGCCAAGATATATTTATATCTTGAATAATTCAGACCAAACTTATTGAAAAACTTCCACTCTTGAAACTTAATTGAAGAACTCTGTAATATGGAATATAGATTTGACGAAAAATGGACCATAAGAGCAAATAATCTGTTTGTCGTGTACATACCAATAAGTAGTCATTCCAATAGTATAATCAGGGAGTGCAGTGATACAGACATAGGATAATGCAGGGCCAAGAGTAAAGTCATGGGACTGTGGGACATCAGCTGTAAGTGAAAAAGGAATAGATTAAATAGCAAGTGAATGATCAGACAAAAATAACATCAGCCAACACAACATATAGCTTTAATGCTACATCTAGAGTACAATCATAAGCAACGGTGATTAGTAGTTTTCAGAATATGAGTGACTGTATTTCATTAGAGCAAATAAGGAATTGTATTCAGAAACACATGTACCTTGATTGTCTCAGGTGATTTGACTAAATTACACTGTTTAGTGGATGTTTGCAGTAGACAGTTATAAATCCACTCTGGCAATGAGAAAAACAAGTTGTAACTTTTAGTAATGTTTGCAATAGAATAAGCCCTCTGGGAGTAAGTTAGCTGAATAGATCTTCTCAAGTCATCATAATGATAATGACAAAAAGGGTGTGCAAACAGACAACTGGAACTACCACAGGTGAAGGCTTGAAAAGTAGGGAAAGGAATCTTTCTAGACGGTTAGCTGACATAGTTTTTTACTTTGGTACCTCAATGGATAGCTAGATAGATGATTTATCCCCTGAGATATGGCATGAGATTAATGTTTTTAAATTTATGTTAAATTTCTTTGATAAATTTTAATGTTAGGAAAATACAGGAAGATGTGGGAAACATGGTTCCAGTAATCCCGAGCTAAATATTGAGCATTCTATTGTTCTGCACTTTTTGTTTACTATTCAACAACGATCACCTTGTCTTGTTTTCCCTACTTTAGTGACTTTACATTAGTCTTTATTATAAGGATCTCAGTTTCCTATTGTAGGATGATTTTTAAGGCTTTTAAAAATTTTAAGGCTCTGATTCATCAGCATCTGGTATCACTCCGTGAACAGCACAACTTTCCAACACATTTTTGTTCAAACATACAAAGGTAATATTCTTTATCTGGTCTTTTCTCTCAATTTATCTGACCGATTTTCTGTGCAATATGTGTAGTCATATGAGCATGAGTTGGAAGCAAACGATTAGATCATACTGTCACTTTTCTTGCCAATACAGAAGGTAGTCCCCCAGACAGAGGACACATGCTTGATTTTAGCCAAAAGCTGAGAAGAAGCCTCCTGATCTTCAGCAACTGAAATTTAAACTCTCATCTGTAATTAATACATTTCCAAAAAATGATTACCAGAACACCTTCTTACACCTAGTAAATTTTTCATTCCTTCTCTTAAAGCTGACTTCCTCAGTGCACTGATGAGAGAGACATTCTATAACTCATTCTGCTATTTAAAATAACATTATTCCAGTGGAGAAATGTTAACTGAAAGTGATGTAGTGATCTTTGTGGTTCATGTTGCAGGTCTAAGGGAAATAAGAACAAAATAATGCAATAAGAATAGTAGGATTTCTATCTAACTTTTTTATCAGGAAGCATCAAGAAACATTCAGTAAATAAATGGTGTTTTCATGTAGTTCTTAGCACTTGTACATGTAGAAAAGATTAAATATTGGTTTTAAAATGTTGACACCAATGTCATATGGTACAATTTTATTTGGAAATTTTTTGATACATGCAGTATACAAACCAAAATAAAATCATTGTGACTGACAGGAGAGGCATATCTGAGGTAAATGTGCTACAACCGTCTTTTAGGTTTAGAAGCATATTTAGAGTGTGACTCATTTCTCTTTTCAAAACTTTTCTTAAAGATTTTGAGAAAGAAAACTTTCTTGAAGTCAATTACCAACAGAACATGTTGAGTTTCCACAGATATGGCCTATGTTTCCATCTTTGTAGAGTTACGCTGCTTGGTGTTTACTGTGACATTTCTCTAGCCATCAGCAACTGTTTACACATGTAATGGGCAGCTACTCCCAGGTGGGCCACCTGAGTTTTGCATTGAAGCCCAGCACGTAACCCAGTTATGTTCTCTGTCAGTTTGGACAACCTGCCTCATTCTTCTTGTCTCACTGCTAAATTTCAGGTTATATGAGGGAGTGCAGATAGAGGTTCATACTCTCCTGAAGGGAGGTGTCTGTCCTGATTCTTACCCACATACAGGTGGGAAAAGGCAAAGTGACAGTATGCCCTAGCACCAAAGCCCTGGCATGCACAAAGATACACAAAGATCATTAATCTTATCATTCCTTTCCTACATCACACCTTCCAAGTCTCCTCCTGTCCACTTCCATATCCTTCCCAAAATATCCTCATATCCTCTTTCTAATCTCCTTCCCAACTCTTATTCCCTTTATTTCAACAGTGAACATTCATCTGAATAATTTATTGTCTAAAAAAAAAAAAAAAAAAAGGAAAAATTGTATGCATTGAGAAGTCTGTATCAACATGCTTACATTTTATTTTTATGGTTTTGCCAGGGGTGCTGCTTTCTGATCTTAGAATCCCTTTGTGTAGCTCAGATGTGCTACCAGAGCAGCACCCTCTGAACAGCCCAGATCACAGCAAACAGGCTGAGCAAAGGTCTGCACGATATAACCAGTTATTTACACATACTTTTATTAGGCTCACGTCTCTCTTTAAAAGTTAAATTTGAGTATTTTGTTTAGGTATGCTACTCCAATTGTAGATACTTAAGGTGGTAAATATGATCCCCTTGAAGGAACTACTGATCTGATGAAGTATCCAGGAAATAGTTGGACAAGAAGAGTTTGCCTAAAGCAAAGCCCAGAGCAGAAGAAATGTTTTGTCTTTGCTGGTTCAGGTGGGCACAAAAGTCCATTAATGAAATAAATTAACTTACAAGATATCTGAGTGTGGAAGCTATAGCTCAGGGGTTTCTGGTTCACATGATTCTAAAATCTGGAACTGTAACCTTGCGTCTTTGTGGAGCACACACAGCTACACAGTAGGCAGGCAGATTTATGACTTTTAGAGCATTAGAAGATTCAGCTTTTAAAGAAAAGTTCACTTTTAACCCCAGTTGTAACTGAAGTTGGTTATTCACTGTGATCGCCTACTGTTGCATGATTTACTTGGACTTGACATCTTGAAACCTGATTACTGTATTCTGTTAAGTAATATTGAAATACATTATTTTCACTACTTCATGTTTCAGAATAAGAGCCAAGGATTGAGCTTTGTCCGTATTCATGCACCTTGGCAAGTACTTAGTCGAGAAGCGGAACTCCTTAAAATAAAAATGCCCACTAAAAAGGTAAGTATCTTCCATCTTCTATCAATTAGTTTTATGTCTGGAGGATGGTTGATCAGAAAGGTTATTAAATGTTTAGAATGTAGGTGTACATTATTTCAAAATCAGTGCAAATGAAATGTCAGTCTTACTCTTTCACCTTAGTAATTATTTTGAGATGATTTAGTATTTAGAGTTGGATTTAAGATGGGGTTTTCAGAGGGGATTTCAAAGGCCCTGGAGGCAGCTAGCAGGCAGACTGTGTTCTGTAAAGTGATGACAGAGGTGAGTTTTAAGGAGGAGTTTGAAGCTGAGAAGGCAGTAGCTATTTGGATTTTGTCAAGGAACTTTCCTCAAAGGTGTGGTGCAGTATGGGAAATAGCATGATGGCTGTTCATTGCCCTAAGATTTCTCTGAAGTCTGGGGATGGTGAGAGAGAGCCTGTTTTGGGGGTATCGGTGAATTACTGAATTCAGAAATGCTCCATTGTCATTTTAACTTTGGCTCAATATCTTCTTTACAGTCCTAGTAGCTGAGAATATCTATAACTTTCAACAGAGTTGCTGGCAAACATTGCAAATCCTGTGTAGCATATCCCAAAATTTGTGATCTTGCAAGGATTTAATGTGTTGGCTAACAACTCCACTGAAGTCAGTAGAACTGCCTTGGGCTTGCAGTTAAGTGATACTGATCAATTGCACTACTGAACACTTATTTCATTGCATTGCCATCAGAACTAAAGGACAGAATTTTTTAATTTTCTTCCACAGTGGTTTTATATATATATTTTTAACCTATCTATTGTTTTCACCCAGCAAAGGATGTCCGCATCTCATGGTGTTACAGTCTCTCACTATCAGAGATTTGGCCAAGCCAGTCTTGTATACTCTTACTGTATTGTGTTCCCCTCCAACCCACAAAAAATCTATTTACTTGTAATCAGCCTCTGAAAATGAGTAGGGTTTGGATGGCTACTGTACCTCTATTCTTTCTGGCATAGTGATGGATGCATAGGACCTTTCTAGAAATGTACCTACATATTTGACTCCTCTATTTGATCCGTTCCTATCTTCCTTCCCTTTCTGCATATTTAGTGCCTGTTCATTTCTCCCTCCTTCTTCTCTATTAGAATTTTTCTCTCCTAGTCTTTTGCAGATACTCTGGAGAGAGCTATTTTAATTGAGGAATGCTGCCATCATATTGTTCTGCCTGAGTTAAGATCTGTCCAGGAGCGAATAGTCCCCAGTGGCCATTCTAGTCACTCACAAACGGCTCAGCATCCCTTTCTCTTCTCTGAATGGGAGAAAAAATGTACAGTAAATCATAAGTCCCTAAACACACAGAACCATCTGGGGTAAAGAGGGAGCAGACAAAACAGGAATAATCTCAAACAAAAGTCACAGAAAATACATTAATTGACATTTGACACTTCTTTTGTTGCCCTTATTGTCTTTAAGCAAAAGATTTGAAAATGCATGAGTCCAAATCATCCTTTTGTTCAGATTTTGTTTAGGTGCTTGTGGTATTATAGTCCTCTTTGTTTTCCAATTTGTCAGCATTTATTTATGTTTCTTTTTCCTTTTTTCCATGTCCCATTCCTTTCTGGGGAAAGGGACCAAAAGCAAGGCTGTACTGGAGACACACAAAGAATACCTAATGTTGCCCTGAAGACAATGATATATGCTGAGGATGTCCCTGCTCACCTGTGGCAGCTGTAAAGGCATACCAAGACATCTTGATCTTCCTAAAAAACATTCTCATTTAATGTTATTTATATTATTATCCCTGGAATTTGGCCAAAAATATTTCTCTGCCCCATCTTTACTATCTTGCTGTTCTCCCAAATGAGACAAAAAGAACAGACCTGCTATGCTAGATTTCCAACATCTTATTTACATATTGTATGTAATTGCACACCATGTAAACTGGGTCTCCTTTGTGTTAAAAAAGCAGTGGAAATAGGCTGGATTGTAGACGTCTCTTGTTCGCTTATGAATGGAGGTAGTGTTATTCCTATAGATATAAAATTATTTGACATTTGAAAATATTGACAGATTAGTTCTTTTAACCTGTATATTTTATACCTTTTAAACTGAATCCTTTTCTTTAAAGCTACACATTTCAAGTGATGAGTAGAACAATTATTCAAAGTGCAAATGGACATGCAGTCATAAATCATGCAGTTAGTTATCAAAACAGTATTCAGGTTTGTACCTGTAACTTATTGTTGGTGTGTAGAAAAAGATGAAATGAAGTATGTTGACCAACAGGGAAGCTAGATCTCAAATTTCCTGAAAATTCATCCTAGGATAATAAATAGTTTTGTAAAACTTAAAGGTGATATGACATTTTAAAGGAGGAGATTGCTGGCAGCTCTTGTTGACTACGTTATATTTCTATTATCTCAATTGCAGAAATGGAATACTACCAGTTAAATACAACAAGAATGACATGAAAATTTTGTTCTTGTCTTAAGATTTTTGCAATCAAAGACAATTGGGAGTGGAATTTCCTGGGAGGGTGTGTGTGTGTGGGGAATCCACTTTGAATAACTTGTATTTAAATAACCTTGTATTTTGGAGATTTGGCAAAAAAAAATTGAAAAATTTAGCCAGTAACCACTAGAAAGAAAAATCCATTTTTGCTCAGAGACGAAAGATTATTTTAAAAGCACAATAGGTATTTTCTGTGATGCTATTTTTATTATTCAAACATCCAATGAAACTATAAACAAAGCATTTTCAGTGGAAAGTGTCCATCTCTAAATGTAATGAATTGGTTGCAGAAAACTCTTTTCATAGAATCATAGAATTATAGAATCATAGAATGGCCTGGGTTGGAAGGGACCTCAAGGATCATCTAGTTCCAACCCCCCTGCCATAGGCAGGGATGCCACACACTAGATCAGGTTGCCCAGTGCCCCATCCAAGGATGGGGCATCCACAACCTCTCTGGGCAACCTGTTCCAGTGCCTCTGAGTGAAAAACTTCCTTCTAACCTCTAATCTAAATCTTCCCTCTTTTAGTTTAAAACCATTCCCCCTCATCCTATCATTATCTACCTGAGTAAAGAGTCCTTCTCCATCCTTTTTATAAGACCCCTTTAAGTACTGAAAGGCAGCGATGAGGTCACCCCAGAGCCTTCTCTTCTGTAGGCTGAACAGCCCCAGCTCTTTCAGCCTATCTTCATAGGAGAGGTGCTCCAGCCCCTTGATCATCCCTGTGGCCCTCCTCTGGACCCACTCTAACAGCTCTGCATCCTTCTTGTGCTGGGGGTTCCAGACCTGGACACAGTACTCCAGGTGGGGCCTCACCAGAGCTGAGTAGAGGGGGACAATCACCTCCCTCAACCTGCTGGCCAATCCTTTTTTAATGCAGCCCTGGATGCAGTTGGCCTTCTGGGCTGCAAGCATGCACTGCTGACTCATGTTGAGCTTTTCATCCCTCAGAACCCCCAAGTCCTTCTCTGCAGGGCTGGTCTCAATGAGTTCTTCTCCTAGTTTGTACTCACGTCCAGGATTTCCCTGGCCCAGGTGCAGCACCCTGCATTGAGACTTGTTGAACCTCATTAGGTTCACGTGGGCCCACTTCTCTAGCCTGTCCAGGTCTGTTTGGATGGCATCACTTCCTTCAATCATATCAACCGCACCACTCAACTTGGTGTCATCTGCAAACTTGCTAAGGGTGCACTTGATCCCACTGTCTATGTCACTGGTGAAGATATTAAACAGTACTGGTCCAAGGACAGACCCCTGCGGTACACCACTTGTCACCGGCCTCCACTTGGACATAGATCCATTGATCATCACTCTCTGGGTGCAACCTTCAAGCCAATTCCTTATCCATTGAATATTCCACCCATCAAATCCATCTCTCTCCAATTTGGAGACCAGGATGTCATGTGGGACCGCGTCAAAGGCCTTGCAGAAGTCCAGGTAGATGACATCAATCGGTCTTCCTATGTCAATGGATGCAGTCATGCCATTGTAGAAAGCCACCAGATTGGTCAGGCACGATTTACACTTGGTGAATGGCTAAGTTTCCAAAGAGCCTGACTGCAGTCCTTGAAAAAAGATCAGATCAGAATGTGCTGAATGTACAGGACCAATGATCTAAAAATTATGAAGCCTTGAGGTTCTTCATTTCAATCATTTGAAATAATAATAAAAATATTTTGGCACAGACTCATTCAGTTGTTACATAAAGTTCATTTAGTGCATTTGATTAATCAGGTTGCAAATACACATATTTGTAAAGTTTTCTGTATTTAGGAAAAAAAATACCTCCATATCTTTGGGAAGCTCCATTGCACAACACATCAATCTGAATCAGCGAAACCTATATCCTTGCACTTGAAGTTGCCACAGAGCCATGAGCCTGGCATCCTCACTTTTAATTGCACATATATGTGTGTGCTGTCAGACCAAACTAGCAATTATAACTCAGAAATAATTTATTTTCTCTGAGCAGTATAACTGGCAGCAAGTCCCTTCCTGCTCTGTCTGCTCCCTGTATTTCCAGTTACAGTTACAAAGTCAAAATAATTACTCTGCCTTTCTATCATCTCCTTGTAGCTCGTAGTTAGTTAGTAAGTTAGTTAGTAAGAAATGTGTTAGTAGGGTTGTTTCTTGTACCAAAAATTCTACACTGATTTTTTTCCTTTTTAGCTTGTCTCTTTGGAACTAAAACCTTTATCCATTCAGGTGCTTGCTCTTATATGGGAATATATGTTGAGAGAAGGTGCTCATTTTAATTACTGATTTAAACATGTGTATAGCAAATTTTATCTTTTTTTTTTTTCATTTTAGTGTGGTTTTGGAAGTCATGTTAATGTACAACATTTTATTTACTCAGATGTATGAAATCAAAGAAGAAGGAGGAATACTCAAAAAGTTAAATGAAATATGGTGCAAATTGACTGAACCTCTGCAACCCCAGGTGCCACAAGAAAATACCAAGATGAAAAGCCTGTCTTACCCATTTTCCAGAGAGAAAATATATTTGTGAGTACTTTAAATTGTGAAGAGCAAAGAAGAAAGCTATAACTCATCGTTTTAGTGTTGTCATTTTTTTTTCTACCAGTTTTTCAATTAAAATTCAGAAATTCATTGAGGTGGCAGCATTTCTGGGAATCCTGAGGAAATATCCAAGTTGTCAGATTATTCCTGGATAATACTTCTAAGTGATAAAAGTGTATGTCTGCATTAAACTAAAATTTGTTAAAGCCAAATTAAATAGATTAACAGAAATCTAAGTTGTACAGAATTTTGTCAGTGTTCTACTTCCTTTTTCTGGATAAGGCACTTGAAACAGTGCAACAAATAAAATATTTATGTTTTTAGCTTGAACTGTAAAAAAATTACCAACAAATTCCTGATTAATTAGATAGTGATATTACTGCCTGTTTTGTATAAAGAAAGAGCAAGTAGAAATCCAATAATATTTTTTTTGATAGATTTATTATAGTAATTAAAACTTGGCTAGTAATATCCAGATAAGGAATTCTTGACACTTGCCCTTTCACTCAGAATAATACTTCTGGGCCCAGTTTGATACTAAACATTCCTTTTTTTTCCTCATGGTTGGCTCCTTTTATTTATGTCTGATAAATAAAATTCAGTAATAAATATAATGAACCACCATATCACTTATTGTCCTCCCTGAAAATTTTAATTAACAGAATACAAGTCAAATTGATCAAGGGGAATAAACTGGGAAGGTTAATTTCACATATGATTTTAAGATTTGAAGGAATGCATAATTCCAGTGGAATTGTTATTTTAAGGCAAGGGAAATGTTGACTGGTTAGTCACCTGGAAAAGAGTAATAAATGTCTGCATTAGGTAAGTTGAGATCTTGTAACATAACCACAGAATATCATAGCGTTGAGGGTATTTTATAAAGAAAAGAATAAAATGTCCACTTGTGTAAACAATAGACAAGCCCCCCTTGCTAGAAAGGCACTTTACATTAGTTAATATTTCTGCACTTTTTGTGCCCACCATCATTTCAATCCCTGTAGAATTCTGAATGAATAGGTCTTAAGGATTTCATTTACATATTAAGAAGTACAGTATATCATGCTGTACTATTTCATCTACATTTCCTTTGAACATGTTTATCTTCCTTACTGTGGTTTGTAAGTTAATTCTAAATCAAAATCTTATATATTGACTTGCTTATTGCTGCTGCTTCTGAAAACATACCTGATTTTTTTTCCTCAATATTTTTAGGTATAACATTAGAGACAAAGACACATTTTTTGACAATGCTACTCGCAGCCGAATAGTAAGTAAATGAAAGTAACATATCAGTGACTTCTTGTGCTGAATGACGTTTACTTTAATAGTGAGTGTTGGTGACTTCTTTGCTAATTTCATCACTTTATTCATTTCTCTTTTCCTACAAAACTCTAAGTAGTCATAAGTATGTAAGTACTCTTCTGGTGCTGCCCAGTAGTCCATATAGCCCAGTGGGAGTAGGAGATGCTATGAAAGGAAATATTACTGACTCCTCTCCATTGTTAAAAGTTGTCATTAAGCCCTTCTTCCTATTCTTTAACCAGATTTTCTTCCATGAAAGTACCTCCTCTGTTCCTATAGTAATTTACTAGATCCAGCAGTCTTTGATGTGAAAACTTGTATCACGTTCCTGACATCCTGCTAGGTCTCCAGCAGGTTAGTGAGGCAGGATTTCTCTTTATGGATGCTATGCCAACTCCTCTCCAGCATGCTATCTCCATATACTCTTGGGTTTCATAGATATAGTGTATATACTGATCACTTGTATGGGACTCTTGATATTATACTTCCAAATGTTAAAGCTATTTTTTTTTTTCAGAGTTTGATTATCTTGTGATTTTCTATTGTGTAAAATACTTATTCTACCTAAGTCTTTACAATTCATATAGTTTTATAAGGATGTGACATAGCAGGACTTAGCCTACACATTAGTGCCAGAGAATCAACTAGCATAAACTGTCATACCGTTGTTAGGTTTTAACTAGTAACCTCCACAGAAGTCTCTAAGTTTCATTTTATTTGCTCACTCCATAAAGAAAAGAATATTCAAAGACAATTTGTGTGTTATATGACTATTCTTTTCCACAGGTACGTGAAATTTTGAAGCGCACATCTACAAAGGCCAGAAACAGCATGGGTAAGAAGGAGGGAAGATTACTATATATATTGTTTTGAAAGGAATTGCTTAGGTATCACACTGAGTATTTGCTTGTCTAACAGAACACGAGAGTGTGCTGGCATATATCCACAAAAAATAGAGACTGAAGCAAATGTGTTTTCTGAGGAATAGAATCAGACTTTCTGGTCTACAGTTTAGATGGACACGGTAATTGGAGTTTGCTTTTCATTTCTACAGATGCAGGATATGGCACATAACTTACATTTCACATGTTATTATAAAATTGGATATGATTATAGTATGATCTTCTTTTGAAAATTCAGATGTCAGCTCCAATATATTGCATTATTTCTTCCAGGAACAGATTTTTCTTGCTATTTCAATAGAATAATATCTCTTTCCAGGTTATTCTTATCACTACTTCTTTAAAAATAACGTCCATGAACTGAATAGTGAAATATATGAATTAACTATGACAGTTTTGGAGATACTGGGTGATACTTTGGGGGTAAGCCTGAAATATTTGGAGCTTTTGTTTTCTTGAGGTTCAGAACATATACAGGTGTACTTAATCTCTTTTCACAACTCTTTTCTTTCCTCCATTGTGTTATTTTAACACTTATCTCCCTGGAGTTGAAGAGGTGACATTACTCCTCGTCTGGCATGTTTTCTGAAAGTCCTTCTGTAAGCTTGACCATTTATGTGCAGATCGCAATGTCCTAGGGTAATATATTTGCAAAATAATAAGCGTACTATAGCAACAGTTTCCTGCAGAGTCTTGGTGTAATTTTGTGCGGTGAAGCTGCAGTAACAGATTTCTTTGGTACAGCAGATACAGTGGAAAATAGATTAATTTAGGATTTCCTGAAATAGATTTTTATTTTTTTAGTCATATGAAAGAAAAAAAAAAAAAAAGGAGAAGATGGTTGAGAAAATGTCAGATGTTTTTCGTTTCTAAAACATTGTTCAGCTGGTATCTGTTTCATTCACTGTTTATTCTATGTTGTTCCATGTTTTGATTGCTCAAAGGCTTTGGTGGGGCAGTAAAAAGGAGCACTGCCATACTTTGCTGGATTGCTTCAGCTGGCATCCAAGGGGTCTTCCTGGTTACTGGGGAGACCATGCTTTCCCTGGGAGCTGTGGAGGTCTGCAAGTAGATATCTCTAGATTACAAGATTGTAGAGACAAGGGAGTTTAAGGTATATAAAACAAGAAGCCTCAAATGCAGCAGGAACATGAAGCTCGACGTAGAAGCCATGAGAGCTGACACTTTGCCAGGGGATCCAGAGAGACTGTATAGAAGCTGTTCAGACAGCTTGAATGAAACAATCTATCCTACAAGGGCACAGTAGGAAGGAAAAAAGCACTTTGTCAATGGTTTTATTTTAGCCTTACTCAAAGTTTTCTCTCTTTAATAGCTTGTTCTAGTTTATAATATAATAAATGCTCTAAGTTTATAGTATAATAAATGCTCTAATATATAAATGCTCTAAGTATTATAATATAATAATACTCTAAGGTGAAAAAACAGGCTGATCCACTTCAAGCTCAGGTTAGCTCAACATCCCATTTGAAGCGAAGCAAATATTAACCATTGTGTCTTTCCTGTCTTTCTGGCCAATAGCCTGAACATGATTATGCATCATGTTTAACCTAATTTGATAATTGTTTTGGTCTTCTGAGATCATCCCCCAAAAGTTCTATGCTTCATATGTCACTAAGGTTCTCCCTTTTCACCGGTCTTAAGAGCACTCATCATGAGTAGTTCAGAAGATTTCTTTAAGCATTCTTGTTTTATTCTCTTTTTCTAGGTTTCCATTGCTTGTTTTGCACAGGAAGTAGGACAGTGATGTTGGATGTATTTAAGCAGTCTTTGGTGTTCACAAATCATAATATAATAGGAGGAAAGTAACAACATTTCAAACACACTTTACTTATTGGTTTTTACAGATGTGTGAAGCTGCATTCTATGATGTTTTACAAGGAGGGTTTATTTGCTTCTAGCATAACTCTGAACTGCTGTAAACTTTCCAAAACCAGAATGCTTTCAATAGAGGACTCAGCATGATGCAAACATGAAGATTTCCCAATGATATTAATGCATGTAGTGGCAAGGGTATTTTTCTCTGTACCAAGGGAGAAATTTATTGGCAAAGCCTATCTAGCATCTCTGCCAGAGTTTTTTTCCCGAAACATTTTAGAATAATAGTTGTGTAATTTGACTATGGATTTTTTTTGTTGTCCTTTTTTTTTTTTT
>VXAA01004764.1:291441-303907 GCA_013399115.1 Anseranas semipalmata
TTTTTTTTTTTTACTGGACACTGAAAGCATAGAGTTCTGGAATAAACTGCTAATGTTAAATTTAACTGTCATTTTATGGAGGAATTGTATTCACCTGCAGATACGGAAAACAGAATGGCTGTAAGAGTCGTAAGTCTCAAGAGCCTGTGGTGGTCTTTAGGTCCTATAATCATTAGCTGGGGATTCAATTGCTGAAGTCTTTGGTAGCACTGTGATAGTGCCATGTCCCTATACCTTCCTGTATCTTTCACCAGACTTCTTGTTTGCAGTCTTTAAGACTCAGCATTTTTTTTCCTGGTGCATGCAGCTTTCCAGCATAACCATGGATTCAATGAGCACAAACTGATTTAACTCCTGCAAACAAAGACAGGTTGTAATCTCAGAAAGATGACCTTATGTATTTAAGTGAAGAAGAATAGAAAAAAAAGCACTTGGTTCAGTGAAAACTAGACATGATATAATGTTAGTCAATGGAGAGTAAGGGTTTCTTAATCACAAACTTCTGTGATATATTTTTTTAATTTATTTATTGATTGTGTGCATCAATGGGGATCCATGGTTCTGATCATTATCATTAGCTTCAGGAAGGACTTCCCAAATGTTTTCCTCCTTAGTCACATGCCTCTTTGCAATCAGGATGAGAAAGTAGTCAAAACTGTCTTTGTACCATACTAGTTCATTCAAGAAAAAGCACTATACAGAAATGAGCTTTTCTGTGAAAATGTATTTTCCATAGCCAGGTACTTCTGTGTTGGTAGATACTCATCTTGACATGATATTGAATGTCTCAATAAGCTCAGTCTCTTAATTAATGTCATCAAATGAAATCTGTAATAACCTCTTCTGCTTAACTGTGCCTAGCTGTTGATATATATATATATTTTTTTTTAGGTATTAACACATTAATAGCAAACAATGTTTATGATGCGGCATACCCACTTCATGATGTATGTATATCCCATTAAAAATCTAATTCTTTCATAGTATCACTCAGTAGTACATAGGCTTTAAAGCTTATTGCCTGTGACAATGAAAATATAGTCTATCCTTTTAAGTGTGTGATTATAGCATGAAAACTTTTACACAAATACATATCAGGTTGTGACTTAAAAGTAAAATCAACAATGTAGGAACAGCTGAGCAATATATTATTGAATTTTATGTTTTTACATCAGTTATTGAAAGATTTTCTTTTTGCAGGGTGAATATGAAGGCCAAAATGATGACATGAATGAAAGAAAGGTAAAGCACATTGCAAAATTAATTTCTTATTAGATTTAATGTGCTAAATGTGAATTAATGTCCTAAATGTTATCATAAAACATTAGCCAGTGTTCCATCAAATAAATGCTTTTACAAATATATGTAACATGTGTTACATTGCTTATTTTCTTGTATTTCTGCACATTAAATTTGGGTGCAAGACTTTCTATGAAGTCTTTTTATGAAGTATTTCAGTGAATTTAACTTTATATTTACATCTTAAAATACTTCAAGTTTTCCTCTACATGCACAGAGAATATATTTCCATCTGTTGGGAAGCAAAAGTTGTCAAATAACTGATATAATTATTTTCTTTCCATAACCAGATGATGCTATAGATGAATAGTTACTAGACTAAAACATAGTTGCATTATTCATTTGATTGTGCATTCACTTAAATTACAAGCAGTTTCTAAAAATCTGCTTCCAACTAATTTGTAGAGAAAAAGTTTCTAGCTACCAAATGACATTTGAAAATATATCATCCACCAAATGTCTGCACAAGAGAAATGGATGCATGATCAATTCAGACTATATTTAAGACATATATATATGTTTACTATTAGAAATGAGCAAAAACATTTGATTAACGGAATCCACTAAGATCCATTCCATATTGTTCTTTAATGTTTGCTTATTTTTATCCTTGATATATAAACAATAAGAAAATAAATGAGGAGGGAAAATTGTGGGGAAATGAGAGAGGGAAGGATGTAGTAAAAGAGAATGTTTAGATGCCTAAAATATTTATTATATTAGAAATTAAATTGTATATATTCATGGTGACTTGTAAATAATTCCGTAAATGTTTTTAAGTCTGTAGTATTACACAGTATATATACGTTGGCATGTGCCATTTGTTGCATGGAGAGTTAAGAAAATGTCATTCATTTGGCAGAATACTCAGTGTAGTTTTTGAGTGTAATTGATCATGCAGGTAAATTTGATTTCTCCAATCCTGAGTGAGTAAAAATTTGAAAACATAATCTTCTTGATAGTTTTTGTTAAATAGTGTTAACATTCAGCCACTAGATGTCTTCATGTGCCATATAGAATTTAATTTACTGTGTGAACCTTGGTAAATAAAAGACACAAAGATAGAAAACAAACTGTACAGCAGCTTGTATATTTAAGTCTATAATTTTGAACATTTTGTTCATGAGGAAATTGTCTCTGGGTAGGTGATAATGGTGATACGGTAATGGACTCTGAAAGTCAGCTACATAGTTTACTCACAAGGTCAGCAAAACTTTTGGAGAGGAGAAAGGTATATGAACACTAGTCAATGGAGGAAGATTGGTTAGTGTGGGAAAGGGGGAAAGAGGGTCTAAAAGCACTAGTGTCTGGAAAAGTATTCACCCTACTAGTTGCATTTTGTGCTGCCTTCTTTTTATCTTGCCTATTAGACTCAGTTATGAAGTGTTAAGTATTAAAAACATAAAAGGCTCTTTCCAGAAATACTTCATTGATTATTCACATATGTCTCTGCTGCCTAGCCATTGAATCTGCTGTAGTATTTCTATGCATAACATCATCTGTTTTCTATCTGCATCTAATAGTCTCAGTGTTTAATTTCCTGAAAAGCCCTGATCAGGTTTAAAGGAAAGGGGGGCACTTCTGTGCTTTTTTCCCCTGCCCCTTTTTATTTTGTCCGTTTTAACTTATCTATGTCTTCCATTTCACCAGTCTGTAGTATAAACCCCAAGAATGATGAACTGAGCCAGTCTGAGGTACTTAGGCCAATAAGGCAGCACAAGCAATTAAGGTTTATGTACCAGTTCATAATATAAAAGGTTAATACTTATTAACCCTCTTCAGGATTTCCTAGGAGAAAATGCCCTGTGAAACACCACTTTTGACACATCCTATGAGAATTAGAAATGAGCAGTCAATGAAACCCACTCTTTTCCTAAGACTGTTGATTAGGGTAAAAGAATTTCCCTGTCTTAGTGTGATTTCTGCTGTAGATTTTTTTTTTTTTTAAGAAAATTATTGCACAGCAGCGTGGTAATAACTTGCCATGAGAATAAAAACTGACTTGGTCTTGTAGCCCACTGGCAACTTGTAACCCTTCGTTGCTAGGAATGTGTTTGACAACATCCCTAGATTATTAGAAACAGATTGAAAAAAGTGTTGTTATAATTTTAGAGAAAGTACTGCTTTAAGTGAAACTGATAAAATACAATAAACTATATTACAAAACTCTTCCTAGAATTCCTTTCAATTTAATATAAATCAGGAAAGAAAGCCCATTCCAGCTTCCAGATTAAGCTTAATCTTGTAAAATTGCATTGTTGAGACTGAGGTGTAGTGTGGACAATGCACATTAATGGAAAATATCCATGCCATAAATTCACTTTCAGTGTTATGGCTTTTGGAATCAGAATAACCAACGTGATTCTGTCACCTGATATAATGTCATAGCAACCTGTTCCTGAACTGATTGAAATTTTGTAAGGACTTCTCTTTCTGTTCTTCAAATTCACTTCTCTTTTAAGTAGTCCTAATAATTTAATAATTTTAACTTTCCTGTTTTGAATATTCAGTGAATGCACTTATTAGTAGAATTGTTTATGAAAATAAATCAGATTGTAAGTAACTCTGTGGAGTAATGGCAAGGGGTGATTTTAAATAGGTAACCACAAGCATCCATATGAAAATATCAATATGGCAGCCAGGCCAATCCTTTTCAACTCCTGATGAAGCCAAAGAAAATCAAATATAGTTTCATTATTCCTTTCCACAAGTGCAAAGCATTTTGCAAGACTGTGCTCTGTAACAGCAATGTTCTATAATCTAAGACTCCACACTCCTTGAATCTCATTGCTGAATTCCCAATTACTTCAGCAGAGTAGGGTTTACTCCCTGATCTAAGAACAGAAAGTACTCTGGGCTGGATCGTTCATGAGTGTACATTGGCATAGCTCCATCTCCTTAAATTGTTGGAAGCCAATTTCCATATTCTGAACAATAGTAATTAGGTGGGCACATGTTTGTGGGATCCAGATCTTAATTACTCCCTTGATACTTATTTAGTTCTTTAACATAGCATCTGTGGGAGGAGAGGCATTATAAACACTAGTAAAAATATGATCAGAAAACCTCAAAAAATGGCAAACTAACTCTGCAGTTTAGTACCTGAAATTTCTCCACACATCTTAAGAGTGCTGTTAACTGTACAACATGGTGTAGAAACTGAATATGTAGTGTGTTGCTAGCTGACAGATACAACTACTGATAATTGCAGAAACTATATGTACTTTGCAAGTATCATCACCAGCTTTTGCATACTTACATAACTCCATTGTGCAATAATCTATTATGAACTGAAAGAAATAATAACATACCTAATGAGCATCTATTTTACAGATAGAACTAAGGTTTGCAATCTAGGCTGCTGCTAAGCTCATAAGTTCCACCTATTGCACATTATGAAAAATTGTATATCTTGTCTAATTAGTGCTTTGTCTAATTAGACTATTGTCTAATTAGTGCTTTTGAGTATCTTTGAACTGTTGCATTGTTTCTGATAAAGAATAAAGTGCAAATATTTAACTTCTCTGTAGAACGTACTCTGTATATACCTGGTTGTGTATTTGCGTCCAGGTGTTTCTCAGTTTGTGTCTTCCTCCCCAGCAGTTTTTAAACTTACTGCCCAATCTCAGCCAAAGTTGACAGAAGACTAGAGGTCTCCAAGGTATTAACTCTGCATTATGTTGCTCCATGTTAACTACAATTTCCATGAGGCAAGCAAGGGACAGTCAGTTAGTGCTCACAGCAAGGGAGCAACTGAAGTAGGAGGTTGTCCCTTGGGAGACAGCAGAGATTCTACACAGAAGCTCATTCTTAAGACACAGTTTCATCAATACTCCAATTGTACTAGGAATGATGCAGTGCCTTATTTTAAAGGAGCTGACTGTACCTCTCATATGTTACTCTTTCTTTCTGGACCCCCTCCAGTTTTTTGAAAACAGGGGCAAAAGGCTGTCCTTTTGGATGAAGTCATGTCATAGATTCATAATCTATAAATAGTGGTGCAATTCATTTACTTTCATTTATCATCATATTTTGTTTGTTTGTTTATTAATTGTTCATGCAGTCTGTGCTTTAAGAAATAGTTTTCAATGAGTATGTTTTCTTAGGCTCTCTCTAGTCCTTTTACAGCATAAAAATATGAAAGGAATACAAACAATTCAGATGATTCCATAGAAAATCTTACTCTTTTGCATGGCACTGACATGATTTTTATTTTCCTCTGAAGTTAAAATATGGTGAATAGTCATTTAACTTTGTTAGATCCTTCTGATGTGTCCTCTAAGCTTCCTTTGGTCTTCACCTAATTCTGGAAAGCTTAGTTGTTGAAAGTCCTTTCTGTATTATTAATAAATTCATACACGGTTATAAGATGTACTGCTATCACATTAAGTCTTTTGCCAAATTTTTAATCAAATAGTAATTTCTATCCAGCAGCTGACTTTTGCTTCAGAACAGCGTGATGCCTTTCATACCATAATTACTGATTTCCTTTTCAGCATCTTCCAAAGGACTGTCAAAGGTGTCTTTTTTCTTTTTTTAAAGTTTGACAAATTTGTGTCACGTAGATCACAGCAACAAAACAGAGAATGAGGAAGACTATCATGAGTCCCTTGCCTATGGCGGTTGAGTGTATTGTGGTTAATATACCACAGGTTCTGAAATGTTTCCTTTTATCCCTGACTATTGCCTAGCAGTTTTGTTCCTACATAGTAAGAAATTTCTGTAGGATCCGTGCCTTCTTTTTTTGCTGTTTGTAAGTGGTGAGTGAATTTGAGTTCCAACAGTAAACATTTAAACTGGTGTGTGCATGTGCAGCATGAGGAGAGAAGGGGCTTTTCTATGGAGTCCACTGGGTATAGGAGCCTCAGGAGCTGCAAAGAGCAGCAGGCCTTGCCACATTTGTTACCTCTAGGTTATGATTTTACATATCAGTTACCAGTTTTGAACTCTTCCTGTTTCTTCCCCTTGTAGCTGAAAACACTGTTCAGTACTTACCTATGGTATAATTCCAGACTTCAGATAAATTACATCATAGAAAAATTTGACTATATAAGTAGAATTATTTTTAGCATCCTTCCAAAAAATTTCCATGAGACTACAGATTTTTTTCTTCCCTTTAAGCCCTTATTTTCAACATTGATATCTATAAACATGGTGTGGAGGAGGAAGATATGTGGAGAAAAGGTTTATGTACCCCTCCTTGCATTGCTGGCGTGGTTGGAGTCTTCTATATCTGTCTCAAAAATGTACTTGGAAGTTTCTATTGAAGTATGGAAAACTGTTTTTTTTTTTTNTTTTTTTACTACATATATTTTTAACTCTTGAAAATATTTGTAAAAATGAATGGGAACAATTGTTTCAAGTTAATTTTCTTTTTCTTGTTTAGTTGCTGTATCAAGAATGGGCAAGATATGGAGTATTTTACAAGTTTCAGCCTATTGACCTCATAAGGTAACATAGACTTGTATAGACTACTAAGGGACCTGGTTCTTATCTGATACAGATTAATAGAGTTCCCTGCAGTTACTTCAGCAAACAAAAACTTGGATTGATCAGAGCGTTAAAAGTAAAATTTCTCACTGCTTTTCAGTAGTTCTGATGATAGCTTATTGTACAAAAAATACACTAAACAATTATATACCTTTGTTTCTGTATATCACATTATCCTGGAGGATAATACTTCAGATTACATTAATGATTTTTTATTGGAGATTGTGCTCAAAGGCTGGTGTATAATCAGAAGCTGGTGTTCACATAATGAATCAGCGCGAAAGTATTTGGCAGTTTTGAAATTGATTTGATTTTTTTTCAATCTTGGTTTTACAAATATTATTAATCTTAACACATCCATGTGTTCACAGTGGTTTGGGTATATTTTGAATTTTAACATTTAGGTCACACTTCAAACATAGAAGAGGTTAGGCTTAAATACAAACAAAACAAAACTACCATGCTTTTTAAGGAAATTCCACAATATCTCTACAAAAAAAAAACAAAAACAAAAACAAACAAAAAAAAACAATCAAATAAACAAATGTTTTTTGTTGTGTACTATAAATACTGGATAAACAAAAGGAAATATTTGTGAAATGTTTGTGAAAACTGCTGGCTAGAAATAGTCTCACATATCCGTCTAGGAAAAAATAACTGTGATATTAACAAATAAACAATGGAAAAAAATTAATTTATTCCTTGATAATTTTTATACCTGAGAAAGATGATATTTCTTAGTGTTTATTTTTTGAATAACCAAACTACAACTAATCTTTATTATACAATCTGCCCTAAGTTATTAGCTGCAAAAGCTGATGTTAATAATACGGATAGTCAATAATGTTTACAAACTGTATTAATTATATTTTGAGTTAAAGTTCATATATGTATATGGTTTTTCAAAAACTTAACCATTAAATTCATAACATGAGCAAATTTGATCCCTGCGGTGTTTGAAATTGGCAAATGGAAGTGAGACTATCACATCTTAATGAAATTCTACAAGACTTTGAAATTTCCCCTTTTTTGCCATTATATTTTTGTGCAGGACTTATTTACTTTTTAACTACCGGTTAGGCTACTGTATGAACTAGGTAAACTCAAAACAAGATTTAAATACCTGTTATGTTCTTAGTAAATATTATAAATTTTAAGTTAAACTGTGACTGACTTAAGGAATTCTCAAGCTTTACCAGACCTGACAGATTAGCTGAATTAAAAATAAAGGTACATCTGCCTATACTCCATCTTCATTTGTATCTTCCTGTCCCCATTATGATGTTTCACTATACTGATATGATTTCACAGATATTCTGTGGCTTCAACTTCTGTGAAAAAGAAAAAAAGGTCCAGACGTTTAATTGATTTTCTGTTCTCAGAGACTATTTTTCTTGCTTTTATCTTCCTTACTTTGCTCGACTGCAAGTTTGACAGTTACCAGTAAGCTAAATCTGATTTTTACTTATGGGTTATGTTAGAGCTTTAGAGTGTATATACCTGAAAAATTATCACCCTTTTCTTTCAGCAGCTAAACTAGGGTTTTGCACCTCTGTACTGTGGGGGGGGATTTAAGCTCAAGTCTTGGTGCAGATGCTAGTTTCCTTGGCAAACATCAGCTACACTTCATGGAAATGAAACAACAATATGTCTTTTCAGAAGCTGGCTTAGTAAATTGCAATGGATGATTACTACCATTGCATGTCTCAATATATTTCCAGTTATGGAAGCACTGTGTAATTTAACAAGTTTATATCCAGGCTTTGATGGACAAAAGCAACATTTATTTTGCCTTATATTCAAAACCAGTTTTGTCTGATATTTTCCAATCCATTAATTCTGTTGAAATATGTCATTTAAACAATATTCACCTCCTCAAATTAATTAGACTTTTTAATCTAATATTTTAAGACAACTTGCAACAATGTAGATCTTTTTAACTATTCCTCTTTCACCTTAATTCAGTAAGAATGCAAATGGAAAGTCATTCTTTAACCCAAAATGCTTATGCTGGAAGAATAGATACGGCACTGTAGAATTATTATAAACAATTCCCGTTACCTCAGTTCCTTGCTACTGTCCATGGTTACTGTTTTCCAAGTGACCATATGTCAAAGCTAGAAACTGCGTATTTGTTATGCTCACTCTTGGCACAGATTGGGATTCTTTGAGGTCCTTGCTAAGGTCTGATATTCTGAGCAAGTGTTAATTGCATAATCAGTCTTAGAATATTTTCATGTTGTTAAAAATGTAAAATTGGGAAAGAAAGGAGAGGAGAGAACAGGAGAGGAGAGGAGAGGAAAGGAAAGGAGAGGAAAGGAAAGGAAAGGAAAGGAAAGGAAAGGAAAGGAAAGGAAAGGAAAGGAAAGGAAAGGAAAGGAGAATTGACAGAGGGCACTGTAATATTTGCTAACAGTTCCCTTCACTCCTGTGTCTTTATCAGTAAAAGTATTTTGCTCTGGCTTTATGCATCTCTTTGGGATACAGGGAAAGGGTAATTTTGTATTGTAAATTAAGATTTCTATTCTAAATGCAACGGCAAATGAGGAGAGTTTCACCTACTGAGAACACAGTGGGTATTACATATTTCTATTTTACAAGAAAAATTTCAGTAAAAAGATTTATAGGAATATATAGTGCAGATTGTGCAGGTAGTACAGTGTGAACTGAGGCTTGCTTTATAAAATTTTTTAACACCAAGTCTCTGGGTGTACATATAGATCTTAAATAACATTGTTTAAAACAAAGCCTGGGTAGTGCAGTTCTTTATTTTCAAAAGCATTAAGCTATATGAGAAAACAGTTAAAGTGAATGTCTAAATATAGCCATAAGAATTCATTTTTTGCCTATCATATATGTCTATTTTCAACTCAGATGAAGAGGATGAAATTGTTAGTTAGTTTGCTTTGTTTTGTTTTGTTTTTGAGAGGGAAATTATTATTTATTTGCTAGCAGATATTTCAAGCTTAACAAGTAGAAAATGAAAGTTGCAGTTCTAGGAGGTGCAGGGTTCTAGAGATTTGCCTGTTATAATGTACTTTTTTTCTCATACTAATTTAAGCATTGATTTCTACTAGAGAGGACTTTCTCTAGTGTAGGTGTCTTGTCGGAGTGCCTTTATCAACAACAGTTCTTCTCAATCGTTGTAATGTAATTTAAAAAGTGCTATAAAACATACCTGTGGTTCATTGATTTTTTTTTCTCTCTTTTAATAACACTCTTTCCTTAAGTAAAGATAAGTTCAAACTTAGTTTTTACTAATTTTTATAGTTAATGTTAATGCACTTTTCAGTTTCCTAAGAGGTAATACTAGTGTTGATCCAGAGACAGGTAGGACATTCCATTGGATGTTTATGAACATGCCTGAAGAAAACAGGTTTTTGTGGGCATTGTAGTATGTTAATCAAAGTTCTAACTATGTGACTCTAGAATGAATAGGTTGTGTATAGGACTTCTGGAGGTCCCTGGACCTTCCCTGTGCTCAAAGTAGGGCTGGCTTGAAAGCTAGATCAAGTTGCTTGCAAGTTTTGAAATCTCTAAGGATGTAGATCTCATGGCCTCTCTGGGCTCCATTTCCACCACTGCAGCTCTCTTGAGAGGAAAAAAAATTCCTTCTGTCCAGTGCAAATTTGCCTTGGTGCAACTTCCAACCATTGTCTCTTGTCTTTTAGCAGGGCACCTCTAATGAGTTATAGCAAGTAAAGATAACACAGTGAATATAAGAAGTGCAATAGAATTTGTAATGAATTATATGTCTTGTTGAATGCAGCCTTTATCACTTAGGAGCTCTAAATGACAGATGAAGCAAGTATGCTAAGGTTACTGGTTTCACAAAGAGATGGTTATCCTTCTGAGACAAAAGCATACTTAACTCATTGACAATTGGCAAGTTATCTTCTTAATAGATAACTTGATGCACCAGCAGATGGAAATCTGTGTATTAACTGAAATTCAGAGGGGACCATCGTCTTAGAGTGGAGGTCCTGTTTTGTTGTCTTGTTATTAATATAAAATTACCTCACCCTAAGTCATAGAGTCATAGAATCCTAGAATATCCTGAGTTGGAAGGCACCCACAAGGATCATCGAGTCCAACTCTTGGCTCCACACAGGACTACCTAAAAATTAAACCATATGTCTGAGAGCATTGTCCAAATGCTTCTTGAACTCCAGCAGGGTTGGTGCTATGACCACTTCCCTAGGGAGCCTGTTCCAGTGCCTGACAACCCTCTCAGTGAGGAACTTTTTCTAGTATCCAAACAGAACTTTCCTTCTGGTCCTATTGCTGGTCACCAGAAAGAAGAGATCAGTGCCTGCTCCTCCGCTCCCCCTCATGAGGAAGCTGTAGACTGTCATGAGGTCTCCCCTCAGCCTCCTCTTCACTAGGCTGAACAAACCAAGTGAGTTCATCCACTCTTCATATGTCATACCCTCTAGACCCTTCACAATCTTTGTTGCTTTTCTTTCGACACTCTCTAATAGTTTTATGCCCTTCTTATATTGTGGTGCCCAAAACTGCACACAACACTCGAGGTGAGGCTGCACCAGCGCAGAGTAGAGCGGGACAATCACTTTGCTTGACCGGCTAGCAATGCTGTGCCTGATGCATTCCAGGGTACGGTTGGCCCTTTTGGCTGCCAGGGCACACTGCTGACTCATATTCAACTTGCCTTCAACCAGAATGCCCAGAACCCTTTCCATGGGGCTACTCTCCATCATCTCATCCCACCGTCTGTACATAGATCCAGGGTTGCCCCACCCCAGGTACAGAATCTGGCACTTGCTCTTGTTAAACTTCATGCAGTTGGTGGTTGCCCAGCCCTCTAGTCTGTCAAGATCTCTCTGCAAGGCCTTTCTACCCTTGAAGGGGTCAAGTCAAACAGAGCTAGCTGTTTTTTCATTTGTGGTGGAGCTTATTTAAATATTAGTGCTTCTAAAAGGTTCTAGCTCATCAGATCCTTCTAACCCGTCTCATTTTTCATGTTTGCATTTCTATTTCCTATTTCTAGGAATTCACCTAACTTCTTTATATCTAACAGCCTACATTATCTATAGCATGATTACTTTCAAAGCTCCAAGTGCCTGTATATACTTATCGTGATGTAAAGCCTAAAAGTGAAAAGACGTGGTCATTGTGAAGATTAAGATTATGTATACGATAACTCTTTTTGCAGGAGTAAGTGGAAAAGTGTGTTAGCCAAAATATTATTTATAGAGTACAGCGTGTAAATCAAAACTTGGGAGTTTCTGTTACTCAAACTGTCTGCCTAATATATCTCTTCCTTCCTATATTTAACTATGTGTTTCTTTTGTATGGAAAATCGTTTCAACTTTGTTTGTAATGAATTCTGGGACTTCACTGCAGCATGTCCATTCTGAACTAGCTCTTGACAGAACAGTTGTCAGTTCCTCTCTGTTCCTGCATTTGAGTGCTGTCTTCCTAAAGCACAGCAGCCTGTAGCTTTCTCTTCCTGGCATTTTTTAAAGCAGTGACAGACCTATGATGTTCAGAAGTTTGATTGTCTCAGTTCTGGACACTGCTCCATTCATTTTCAGTGTCTTGGGGCCTGTGCAGTGCAGTGTTCAATGTAAGCAATTGGACTCCGAAAGTGTTCTTACTGGTTTGCCTTGTTTCCCTTTTAATTCTTTCATCAATCTTCACCAGAAAAAAAAAAAAA
>VXAA01004765.1:0-26577 GCA_013399115.1 Anseranas semipalmata
AGGAGAATTGAAGAAGCACGAGCAAACTAGTATGTACATGGATGGTATCGTGAGCACTGGGAAACACAGGCTAGATCTCTGAGTGAGTTAGCACAACCCCACTGAAGTGAGTGACTTACAGCATCAAGGGATCTGGCAGATCCCCTTCCTTTCTCACTTCTCTCTAACTGCCAATGTCAAAACCATCCAGTGGACTGCCCTCTAGTATCCAAATGTGAATGGACAAGTGATCTGAAGCAATTCAGAAGCACGTAACCAGAGGGCAAATTTCTCTGCTTCAAACAGTTGTTTCCAAAGCAGCTGTCTAAAGAACTTGTATGATTAAAATTGCATTCAACAGCATTTTCCTCACCTCCAGTGTGAGGCTGGGCAAGCTTTCAATGGTGGGGTGGGGGTAGAAGACACCAGGGACTAGTCCCTGTACAGGTGTTTCTCCGTCTCCTTCACCCTCACTTCTGTGGAAAGCAATTCAATGGAAAATAACAAAGTGTTCCTTTCACAGCCTCCCTTAAGAACAGAAAATTGAAGTATTTCTAACTTTTGCCTGAGACGGATGTAGAGAGAAGAAAAACACATCTATAAATGAGAGATGAAGCAAATATTCTGTTACCCACATACACAACAAACGACCACAAAATTCATCTGAGACTCAGCCTGATTTTGAGATAGCTTGTTGGTGACCTGTGGGTGGATGGAGGAGGAACAGTTGCAGTATTTCTTTATAATTCATATTGAACGTGCAAAAAGTACACTCACATTATGCTTTGCTGAACAAAGCCCATCATTAAGGCTGTAGCTAAAAAACAGTGTAAGAACAAGCAAGACTTCTCACAGATCAATCCTAAAACTAGTTGCTCCCACACTTGAAATGGCAGCTTCTCGCAATGACTAATACATATATATATTCTGAGGACACTTATAAAATATGACAGCTGTCCTGTCCTGACATTTTGAAACAGATGCTCAGACAACCCACAACAGGGAAACTTCCAGTGCTCTGTGACTCATTAACTTCTTCAGGAAGCCCTATCTGATAAAGATCATTCAGGATCACTTTATTCCTATCCACAGAGACATCTTCAAGAGAGTTATAAAGGACTTGATACCCCTCTTCTTAATACTGTCCCTAAATCAGACCACTCTCTCTGGTATGAAGCTTAAGTTCCCCCTCCATATTTTCCTTCTGCCATTTGCACTTATTAGCCATGGACTAAACACGTCACTGTGTAATCGTGAAAGTGATGATTTTCCATTGCAGATGCACTGCTGTGTTTTTCCTGAGTTGTTAAAAAAAAACTGGTAGAACCAAAAAAATATGACCCACGCTTACCTGGTGTTGTGCCTCACAGCACTGAAAAAATGCTGATAATTTTTTCTAAGGAAGATGAAATGGCCTGTTCCAAATGTCAGTTTATATTCATCCGCGCAAGTCTACTTCATATCCCCCCTAATAGGAAAATATGATTTATTTTCAGTTTTGCTTACCTTGATTTAATTGTCTATTTAACAAAGATAGGCAAAAAAGCATTAATAAAAGTGGAAGGAAGTGAGAAAAGATACCACAGCAGATCAAGTCATGTCACAGGGAGTGGCATGATCCTGATTTCATGAGAGGCACTATACTGGGGGAGAAAGTGCACGAGAGCAAGATAAGTTCCTTGCAAAATAGTTCATCTTACCATCTGGACAAAGATTTGTTACCTAATTCACTGGACACCAGGTCTACAACACTGCAAACTGTTCTGCTGTCAAACACCCCACCCAGAACTTCCCAAACTACTTGAAGCAAGTTTGACATCATTAACAGTTTGCCTATGACCTGTTTAGCTTTCAGAGTCGATGCCAAGGACTAGATTAGAGGAAGAAGAAATCTTCAAGGGCACAGACTGAAAAGGGAATAAAATTAAAAGCAGAGTGAAGCAGAAGCCACCAGCAATACTGAAACTTGGTACAGACTGAGGTAAATCTGTGGATGTGTAGTGTTAGCAAGGAATAGAAAGGCATCATACAGTTTCATTTCTTGTATTAGACATACATGCCAAAGCATTGAGTGAAAAGAATTTATCACTCTTTGACTAGTAACGTGCAACTCTTACTAATAACATGCAATTTTGAACCTCCCCCATCTCCTAAGACTACCACTTTGAGCTATCTTTTGTGAGGTAAGTACATTTGGGACATAAGCATACCAAGAGATAAGCTAAAAAAAAAAAAAAACAACTGAAAATTAATTGAATCAGAGTAACGGAAAAAACCTTTTTGGCCTGCCAGATTTCTTTGCCTTACATTGCTGGGCAATGGACAAACACAACAAAGGTGGAGAGCAAAATTTCAAAATTTTGTGTGATCATCAAAACCCTGATCTGAGGAAGAGAGATAGGCTAGAATCAATCTTGGAGCTGAAAATTCCCTGTTTGCTTTCATCTATTTAGTCTCACGTTTTCAGAGTCCATCTACAGAAATGGAGTTAATAACAAAATGTGATCTTTGGAAAGGCATACTCTGTTATGGAAACTGGTGTTCTTCTTTTCAGAAAGATTCTCATAACATTGTTACGATGCCTTAGTTGTACAGGGTATAGTGTCTTGCTATATATTTTTTCATTAACATTCCCAGGAATCCTGTGAAATAGTCAGGCAAGGGTTGTAAATACTATTGTCCTCATATTACAGAGAGGAAATGAAGACTGAAGGGTAAAATAATTTGTTCCTGGCTGTACACAGACTCAGTGCTAAAGCCAGGATTTAGAACTCGGTCTTATAAAACCAAGATCCTTTCTTCAGCCCCATTGCTTCCCAGTGCCTCTCTTGAAGATATGAGAAGTGTAGCAACAAGAGTGCCTATGAAACATTTTCTTTCTTCAGCTCCTTGCAACTCATCTTCTAACATGTGAAAACTACACATGCTTTTTGAAGACAATATACCTGTCAAATATGAAATGAATTTGAGTGGTCTATTCACAGATTTTTCGGTTATTTGATTATTTCTCTGAAGCCAATGAAGTATGCTTTGATTAACCATGTTTGAGGATAGATCAAAAATGGCTAAGATATTTTTGACAGAATTGTCAAATTCAATTAAGTCATAGCCATGGATAAAACTAAACCAATGACAGACCCAAAGAAAATTATTCTGAGTTATATTTGATTGAAAAATGAAGCTTGGAATGAAAATGTAAAACTATAATGCTATAATAGGGTATTAAATGCTGCTTAATTACTGCCTCTTTAGTGTTACTGTACAACAGCTTAGCATAAGACTCTGCACATGTGCTGTAATAATCATTTTATCACTTGCTAGCCATATAAATTAATAAACTTCTCAATGGGCTATGGGGCCTGTTTATCATATCAGAAAGAAAGAAAGAAAAAAAAATTTGGTCACAAAATGAGTGGAACACAGTGAGATGGTGGCCGGGGGAGCTGCTGTGTGTTTCTGGTAGGAAAGGTGGAGCATGGGCTGCAGGAGGCCCTGCTAGGTTCAGGTTAACTTCACAGTCACCAACAAACACATCATATAACTGAATCTGCACAAAGGCAAGCACAAAAACTCTTTCAGGTGTTCTTTTTCAGTTCAGATTTCAGTCATAATACCTTTTTTTTTTTTTCAATTTCAATTTTCATACAAATTCCTTTTTTTTTTTTTTTTTTTTTTGTCTTTACAGTGCTACATCTAGATTGGTAACATTTAATAGTGCAATGCCATTGATTGCAGTGCATGTTTGCCTCAGGCCTAAATGATCACTCCTTCTCCTTTATTTAGTATTCTTTTTCCCTTTTTTTGTATAGAAGGAGAAATATGACTGGGTGTGCGTATTAGCATATCTTCTACACTGCTCAGGTGCTAGTACTGCTCTCATCAACAAAGTACTTGAACTTCTTCCAGAAGTGTCCCCTGCCCTTCTTCTGAGTCACTCAATAGTCATTAATGTTTAATGGCTAGAGGATTGGCTGAGAGATAAAAGACAGACAAGCACACGCAGCAGATTTTGGTCTGCAGAGAAACCTGGTGACCCTTACTGTGTCTCTGTTTTTTTTTTTCAGTGTGCAACCAGGAAACTAGCTAAATCCTACTTAATGCAAGTGATGATGACTTAGGATAAAGCAAAACATGACCAAAAGATGATGGAGAATTTCCTAATGGTATTTGCTCCCAAATGTATCATATTTTAGGCACTAAAATTTTCTCTAAAGAAGATCTTTAAACTTATGATGGGTTCCTTTTTAAGACAGTGATACTGTACAAAAGTCCAAATTTTAGTCAAATATATTTTATTTGGTTTCCCCCTGGATGCCCAGAATGGCATGCCTTCAGGACTTTCATACTGACTTTCACATTGCCCTTGCCTGCTAGGGAGTCCTTTAAAATTTAAAGGAAAAAAAAATCATTTGTACATTCTGCAAGCTGAGGAAAGAAATCCACTTGGTGTGATTTGCTATAATGATAAATTTATCAGAAGCTGTTCATTTTATCTGCTGCAGAACTGCTCTTTGATGGCATTAATCTGCAGTAATGATTACAGGAAAGTAATTCAAAGCTGTTCAAAGGGAAAGGTGACATGATGCTTTCTATCTCTTTTCTGAATGCCTCAGATTCTTCAATAAATTACAGACAGAGAGAGAAAAGATGGGCCATATGCTGTAGAATATTTTGGGTAAGCTGGAAACATGAAGTAATAAGAGCAATACTTCAATTACAACAAAATATGTGTTGTAGATTCCAGGTACTTCAATTTTTTCAGTGAAATAATCCAGAGTCAAAAGTTTTGGGGGTGTTTAATATTATATATATGTTTTCTATTAGCTGTCAGAGAAGTTGAATCACAAATTAACAGCAAATTAATAATATTTTAGGTGAGGTAGACTCAAGATACCTTTTTTCATGTTCTTTTCAAAATAAGAAGAGACCTCTGGATCTCATGTAGTCCACTCTTGAAGCGGGACTTCTAGGCTGCCAAGAAACCAAGTTGAATAGGCTTTGCCTAGCTGAGAATGAAAAACTCCATGGAAGGAGAGTCTATGACCTCTCTGGTGACCTGGCCCAAAGATGACCTTCATTTTGGCAAGAATGTTTTTCCTTCTATCCAGCCTGAGTCTTCCAACCTGCAACCTGCAGTCAATGCCTTTCATTTTACTTTTTCTCTCTGTTTTACCAAATGACTTCTCAAGTTATTAGAAACCAATGCAATATTGGCCCCTGCCTCCCACCTCCACCTTGTTGAGCAGGACTCTTAAATTGTGCTGGATCGTGGGATTGCCCATAAAGTTATCAGCCACTCAATAAACTGCCATTTTATCATCTACTTCAGGTGCAGTAATTTAAAAAGAGACATGATATGATCACTGAAAATTAGGATTGGAGTAAATGTTACGTCTCTGTGAAGATCCTTTTGCATAGCTTTAGCCGATAGTCAAAAAAGCAAGCTGTCATGCCTACACCGGACTGTGAGAAGTATTGAAGGTCTGCTCTGAGACACCACAGTGCCCCATTAACCACCACACCACCAGCCCTTAAAACAGGTCTAGGACGGCCTGCTCATGCCGATGCTCTTCCTGGTGCTGAGGGGAATGCCATGATCCCACAGGCGACCCAATTCATGAAATAGAAAGGCCGTACAGGAACTTCCACTCCACCAGCCCCTATGTATTACATGTACCCACCTCACAGCAATGGTCTTACTTGCCTTATCTTCCTGTACTGAGCATCCATGGTTATCTCATAGCATTAGTATATGCTAGCCAGTTGCAGGTAGCCAGGCAGTGATTGCAGGAAGGAGTCTTAGCTGAGATTTACACATATCCTGGAAGCCCCAAGCCCAGTGTGAAGCCTGGCAGTGATACCTACACTGATACTGGCACCAGCTCAAGTCATGCCTCCTGCTGTCACATCTCAGATATCATTGTGCCCTGCCATCTACGCAGCACCATATGAGGGATGGCACCCGTTCTCACTGATAACAGCACCTGGCTCTCGAGCTCACACCATTTCTGGTCCTTGACTAACAGCTCATATTGCTTGTGTTTCCTGCTCAGCAGGGCAGGCCTGTGCTTGCATGGAAATCTGAAGGCTAGGAAATGGTTGCACTTCCCCACACCAAGTCCTCAGTCTGCTCAGTCTGCTCTACTTTCCTCTGGGGCTTGAGAGGATGGGAATGTGGGAATGATGGGTCTAGCCCTGTTGACAAGACATGTCATCAAGTAAAGGAAATTTGATTCTCTTTTTAATATAGTTCAGACCAAAACTCCTCTGGTCTTTTCTCCAAGAAAGGCTGCATTAATGATAGTCGTTTGCCACAACCACAGGAAGGACAGTACTCTTTCAGCCTCACAACTACAGTTCTGGAAAAACACCAATGCCCTTTGCATTGGGGAATTTGTTTTCTGGGCTAGTGTAGCATGCTCTGCCATAGTCAGTTAACCCCTGGATGAAAAGCAGATCAAAACTGGCTGCTCAGTGCACCAAGAAAAGACATTGCAGCTGTGTTTCTTGAAATGAAACCTCAGACTAGCACTCTTCTATGGCATCTGTACCTGACCCTGTGAAAGCAGAACCTCTCAATTCTCAACAGATTGTGATTCGGGTCAACTAGGAGATCAGGATTTATCTTTCAGTTATGCCCTCCTGGGTATTGTTTGAAATGATTCATCTCCTGTTTTCCTCTCCTGACAAAGGCCAAATTTTAGTCTTCTTCCTAAGGCCAAAGAAAGTGCAGGGAGATGGAATGAGACAGGACTCTCTTTGCAGGGTGATGAAACACCAGAGCCAGGGAGATTGACATGAAGTTTGAAACATAGATCCTTCAAAACTGTCTAACACACACTGTGAGAAATAGAGTGAGAAAACAGTTTATTGGGCAGAAGGAGCACAGGGCTAGGAAAACTGCTGTGAAACTAAAGATTCTCTTCATTACTGTGTTTCTAGCTTAGTCAACCTGGAGATGGTTCAGTTGATCAACTTTCTTGGATGCCTTAGTCAAGGCATTGTCCAGCTCATGGCATATGCAGCTATGTGGTAATGGATTTGTGGTGAAGCTCCTGCAAGAGTTAAAAAGAGGTATGTGTATTCAGCTTGTGATCATTACTCATCTGCCTCCGTCTGTCTCAGGAGCTCCTGCAAAAGCGCTCACCAGCCCAGTGACATCTCACCAAGAATTCCTATCAAACAATCAAAACAGAGGTGGGTATGTGAAGATTCATGTTGTTTTGCAGCAAGGGGTCACCTTCTGCAGGTGGATGGATCTGATCCATCTGAGCGGTTCTCCACTTGCAGTTGTCCCAGTGACTAGGCTCCAGTGGCACTCCTGGATATACACAGAATGCCTTATCCTATTATTTATTGTAGAGGTACCCTTTTGGAGGTACCAGGCTGCCACTGTGGTACATGGAAGCTTAGTGAAAAATGATGGTGGGTAAGTTGCCTTGTACATATCATTTGTGAAAGAAGCACTTGTTATAGTAGCTTGTTGGTGTTGGGACATGGCAGGAGGGTGTGCTTTCAAGGATTATCTTGGATATCCCTTTAGAGTAAGTGCAGGTAGACATGTCCATTTCTGGTACATGTAAACATGGAGCACCCTTGGTAGGGTGGATCCCAAGCGAACATCGTCTCTTGTTGGCTATGTGCAAGCAGGCTAGGTGGTGTAGTAAGGTTGTGACTGATATTTGCCTGAATGACACATGAGCTGAAATAATGTTATCCTGCTCCTGAAGGCATTCTTGGTGTTCGACATTGCAAGTAGCCAGCACATCGGGCTTTGAGAATGTTCAGACAGTCTGATCGGTATAGACACAGCAAATGAGAACATGGGATTTGATTATTTTATTATTGGGTGATCCCTTTTGTTTCAGGTGAAGTAGTCTGAAAAAGAAAAAAAAAATGAAAGGCCTTATCTGCAGTGGTACTGATCAATCACTGTTCTAAATGAGTTGAGGGAGAGGAATATTTACCAATGTTCATCTTCTCACCTATAAACATCAGAGAGTGCAGACGTAAGCAAAGCCAAATGTTTCTGAAAATCACATCTCAAAGATTTTCTTTCGGTGAACAAGAAAATATATCCTTCCAATAACTACAACACTGAGTATAGGATTGTAAAGCGGCAAAGAGATGAAAAAAAAAAAAAAAAAAAAGAAGAAGAAGAATTTTCCTAACTAAAACACAAAAAAATGAAAAGGTAAAATACCCACTTTTACACCATGGACATATGAACTGTTTCCAGTAATGACAAGAAGGGAAAATGTTTAGATTAGAACAACATTGCTAGGAAAATACTCTTAAAGACAGTAGCAAAAGAAAATTTTAGTTTTGTTTTTTTTTCCCCTAACCTGTGTTGGGAATTTACAGTACTTGGAGAACAACATATTTTGCTACACAGCTACCTGCAAGCATGCCAGAAAACTGTAGAAAGAAGGAAACAGAGGTGTTTGGAGCCAGTGTTAAAATATAGAACAGTTACAATCACGCCATCGCTGTTTGAAAATGCACATTTCCTCACAGAGCTAAAACTAACAATAATATCTATCTTTTCTGCAATATTTCTCATCAGAAGATCTTGAAGTATCATTGATAGCAGCTATTACAGCTTGGCCACAGGCATCCATGACAACGCATCTCTGACTGTCCATACCATCCTGGCCTGGGAGACATGCTGAGACTCTGTGCAGCGCTACATGCAGTCACTACTCAGTTCCCTGGCAAATCACACTCCAAGACACCCAAAGGAACTAAAACATGCCCTGAAGAAAAGGGTGTCAAAATCTCATCAGGCCCACATCACTGCAGATTTTATCACACTGCAGGCACACCAAGACTGGAGAGCTCCCTTACTCAGGGGCACACTCAGTGATAACGTTGCTGTTTCTGAGGACACAGTATTATCCCATACTAGTAAGGAGAGGCAGCTGCAATGCCTTGATAGTTAGCAGTAGGTCTGTGTAGCCCAAAACGTCTGATATGACTGTTGTATACCACAGGGACAAATGAGCACCTGAACATGGAAGTGAGTAGTAGAATTTTTGGTATGAGCAAAGCCCACAGGATTAGGGCAGAAAAGAGGAGTACTATTTTCTTTCCTTCGGTTTTTGATTTTGTCTTCTGTACGGCTGGATAGCCAGCTCCAGTGCTTTTTAATCTAATGAACACAGGCAATTTTTAATGAACTCAGAGGTAGGCATGGCCCAAATTCCATGCTCAAGTAACTGTATAGCAGAGATGCAAGGAGCCCTTATATTTGTTTGTTGTAGCTTTTCAGACACATGTTTGTGCTGAAAGAACAGATTTCTTTCCTGCTTTGAAGGCACAGGCCAGATCATAGCAGGTCTATCTCTTCTTTCTTTGAGCAGCTACAGCCAGGAAAGAGCTTCTAGTCATATCTAACTTCAAAAGACTCCAAGACTATAACCTTACTGTGGTAACCCAAGGCATGGTCTGCAATACTGAAACATGACTACCCATATTGCTTAATTGCTCACATGCTCTCTGCAAACTGGCCTTTGCCAGTTCTCCAGACAGCAGCCAGGAACTGTTCAGGTAGTTTCAAGTGGCAGGACTGTTCCCAGTGGGCTGTGTGATGAAGTCTTTTTGAGTATTTGAGAAGAGAAGATAGTTTAGGTTTTGTAGATGGGAGTTGTGCCAGGCCATTTGCCCTATGAGCCAGAGAACAGACCTATTTTATCTGCAGCATCAAACATAGCCTGAAAATCTGAAAAGACCGTAATAAACATGTCATTGCACATGAGTGTCAATGACATTAGAGAAAGACAGAAGAGTAGCCATGGATGTAAATGTTTTCCCTGGTTTTCTATACTCTCAGTGGGAAAGAAATAAAGGGAATAATTGCTGGCAACTTGCAGGGCTACCTCCTTACCACTGGCTAAACAGCTGAAAACAAAAAGCTATACTTGCATTACAGACACAGCAGAGTATTATTGTACAGTGACTTGAAACTCAGTGACTGGATACTGTTATGACTCCAAGCTGACTAAGTATCTTGGAGCAGAAATGAGTTTTAACAGCAAAAGGATCACAAAGCAGGCTCCCAGAATCAGGGACTCTGCAGCAGTCTCATTCATGATCAGCACACATTTGGTAGGATTCACACTCTTCATTTGCATCTTCATAGACATACTTTTGATTTTGTTTGTTCATACAGAATGGTAGGAAAACATCAGAGAAGGTTCTCTCCATGAAAAGGTAGAGAGAAGCCAATACACACCACCAATGAGACTTCAGGAATGCAGGAAGCTTGTGTATCTGTGTTCTGACAATAATACTAAATATATGCATAATACTTGATGCTAGTAAAGGGTGAAAAATGGGTTATATCTGTTCCCTTCTATTTTTACTCCTTCTGCCTGATCTTCTTTACAACACAGGACACAAAATTTCCCCAAAAAATTCTCCCCCTGAGTTCATCCACCATGGATGAACAGAAATGAATGTTTTTTGGAGAAGACATCCTACCTTGATTTAAGGGTACTAAGAGAATGATATCAAGTTTCTCACTTAACCTTCTCTGCATTAAGCTAAACACATAGAATTACTTTAGCATCTGACTGGAAGACGCATCTTCGAAAACCAGAAAACCGCTTGTAAACACTTGCCTGTGCTGTAGCTATACATGCTCCTGTTTACTAACTTATGTTCCAAAGTGTGCACTCCATAAGGTACACAGCATACCACAGACTCCAGTAGTCTCATTATTGCAATAATCATAACTTTGACACTTTTACTCATAGTCCACTCTTTAAGCATCCACAGGCTTTTTTTTTTCTCTGAGCTACTGTGAATCCATGTTCAGCCGATTCTCCCCTATAACCTTTTCAAAGTCATCCTTTCCAAAACACTGTATCGCACCCTGTAAAATACTGATTACAAGCAGTAGGAACCTATGATAATCTCCATTTATCATTTATCATTGCATATGTCCAGCTTGCTTTTTAGAAATGACTTGTTATTTGCAGATATTGTGCTTACAGCAGGAGTTTTCAGACTCTCCACCTGAGAACAAATCAGGAAAAGCTCTTGTGATATCCATAGAGTTATTTTACGTGGGTCTAGTATAAGTGAATCAGGATTTAGTATCATACAGTCAGGCATCTTGGACCAAGTTGCAATGTATCTATTATCAGGATGAATTTTATCTCATTAGTTACCTCTCAGATGTTATTATCTATATTTGAATCACACATTTCTTTGGTTTACACTAGTGCAATAATAGATTTTCTTATCTGCATTAATGGCTGCTCTGCTGGATGTCTTCACACTACATCAGCTTTTCTTCAATTTACTTTCACACATAAAATCAACACCAAGCCAGGCATTCATGTGTTTGCCCAAGCCATCATTAGCCATCCTGAAATTGAGTGGGAAATAAGAAAAGAAAATGTTTTCTTTCTGTGTTTTCATATTTTCTTGGTTATTTGAGAGTGAGATTGTTTAAAGAACACAGCAAAGCCACAACAAATAAACGACAGAACTAGATATTTAGAAATGCAGATCTTTGCCCATATGTTATCAATGTGTAAATAATATTAATGTTCTGTTAAAAAGGTATTGATTCTGTGGCAAAATAGTGGTTCCCTGAAACTTCAGCTTTTCACAGTTAGCAGCCATTTTTATCAGTCTTGAAAATAATTAGAAAGAAAAAATTGAACCCGTCTTTCCTCAAAGCATTTGTGGCTGTGGCATTCAGCAAAATGATCATGGCAATAAATATGAGTTGGCAAGAATAAAGGATACAAACTGAGATAAGAAGAGACAGCATTCCAAAATGCAGTGAGAGGTTTAGCAGTTCTACCACATTAATATCACATTTATGGGTTCATTGTAAAACCAAACGGCAACTAAATACTGTTCAAGACCTTCTTTCAACTATTTTTATTTTATATTAAAATTTTAGAAACTAGAGAAAATTTCAAATTTCAGATCTGCACAGAATATTAAATAAAAAAGATCTTCAAGAAAAATATCTTATTTCAGGTAAAATAAATTTTCATTGGAATAAAGGAAGACAAAGATCTATAAAAGTATATGCAACACCAGGTCAGTAAAAAAAAAACGTATTATAAAAAAACTACTGAATTTTCCTAATCTGGCTTGGCACCAGAGGAGAGGAAATCTTCTCTTTTAAAATCTGTAGAAGTGAAAATTTCAGTAAAACAAGGGTAGGTTTGTCAACATTTTAAAATGCATTTTGCTGCATTTCATAATGCTATACTGCATTGCAGTAAGGAAATAAAAAAAGAAAAAAAGGAATAGTAATTTCAAAATGAAAATTACTTATGGTTTTGGTAATTTTCTTCTTTTTAAGATGGAGAAATTATGTTAAACAATCCAATTTCACAAAGAACACTGTATTCATCAGAATCTGCCAAACCGTTGGGTTTCATATCTTCGGAGGTTTTCTATCACTTCTGTAATTGTTACAAAGTGGTAAGACTACCAGCTTTATTTCTCCTTTGGTTAACTTTCAAAACTTGTAGGCATTTTACAAATTTATGCAGGGGCTGGGAAGAGAGGGAGAAACTTGGTCATTTCCCTATTTACATCCAGTGAGAAAAGAAAATTCAAAATAAATAAATAAATAAATGACAAGCAAAATGTTATTCTTTAATTTTTCTATTTTAGTCTAAAAGCAAAAGCTTCTTGTTTTCAGCCTGGGTGTAAAAGGGTATTTTGAGAGGTTTACAATGATCTATTCCTCAGCTGTAGCAATTAGCTTATGTTTTGCTTTTCTATATATAATTATTAGGGATTAATATACTTGTATTGACTTATTATCCTCTAGCTCTTCTGCTTCACACAAATTTTATTCCAATCCAGGTTTAATAATTAAGCTGTATTGCATAGTTATTGCTGGTCGCATCGCAGTCTTTCCGATCTGAGGATTAGCAGTAATTACAAGTATCAAGAATGATTTAAAGTGCAATTACAAGCATACTTACATAATTTGTGTAATTTCCTTGTCTTTATATATGGCGATGACAAATAATGGGGTGATAAAACCAGGTGAAGAACTGCCTTGGGTGTGACTGCTGGTAAAATGGGAGACTCAAGGGTGTGATGTGGTACAGGTAGTCAAAGGGAGAAAATGAAAGAGCATGAATGACAGATGATATGAAAGAAAATATGGAAAATGAAGGAACAAACACAAAGCAGAAAGAGCAATAGAAAGCTAAACTGAGGGCTTATGACAGGAGAGCAAATGTATAGGGTAATGAGTTTGCAGGGTGGGAATCAAGTAGTCAAGAGGGGAGTTTAACAGCTGACAAAAAGGAAGAAGAAGATTTAATAAAATGATCAACTGAGGAAGCAGAGTTGCCAACAATGTCAGTTTAAAAGGATGGGAATCAGTTAAGATACCATCTAAGTCTTCTTCCTAGAGGAAGAAGAAAGCAAGCAGCAATGATTTGATTCAGGCGATAAGTAGAGGACAGCAGCATACCAATGAAAGTGTTAGCCAAGTTATTTAATACATCAGGTATCAATGGGAGGAGAGATGAGCCAGCAAATGTACAAATAAATAGATCAAGCAGTAGATTAGCAGTGAGACATAATGTAATTTGTGAGAATTAGCTCTCAGAAGCCATGAGCAGTTTCCCAAACATGCTGGGTGAGCGCAGCAGGACAGGCGGGACACCTGCAGGGATGCTGCTCCCCTGTCTGGGTGCCTGGCAAATGCTGCTCGGTGGCAGAGAGCAGAAGCAGGCTGGGACAGGAGCAGTGGGTGTTTGCTTGCTCACACAGGACTTCTGCTGAGATAGGGGAAAAGAAGGGGGAGCAAAAGTGCTCAAGAGGAGGATGGCCCTGCTTTTTGGGTCTCTTATTGTGCATGTGCCCGGCTTGGTGCCTAAAGCTTGCTTTAAAGATGTGTAACAATTCAGAGCCCCCATGCTGCAGTGACAGGATGAAAAATGGGAAACAGATGAATCTTGCTAGCCCAACCTTGTATGCTTACTATATAACAAAAGGACCACTCATTTGTTAGCCTCATATCCTGTGATGTTTCATCAGGCAAAATGGAGAGCTATGATTAAAGCCGCACTTCCTTTTTACCACCCGCTCCTTCCTCCCCATAGGCTTAGCAGAGAGGCTGAGCTCATTTCTGAGCTATTTGCAGCTTCTGTACTGGTGGATAGATTTACAAATGTTGTGAATCAAAGTGCCTTTTTGGTTCATGGGGCAGCAGAGAGGAGAAACAGAACTGATGTTTACCAAGGAAAGATAAAATAGATGAATATTTTAAATAATTTCGCCCATATTTAATATATATGTCACCTTTCACAAAGACATATCATCTATTTGAATTTTTAAAAAGCAAAATGGTAGTTATTATTGAGAGGCTTTAATAAGGCAATAGTCTAGTTTGATGTATTAGGCTGCATGTTGTGCTTAGCCACTTCTTGGCAAATGGTAGTTCTGCCTTGGGCAAAGACGGAGGTGTGAAGGATAAGAGAGAGTAAGTTTTTGCTGACAAATTGTTATTGGGTAAGCAGAGAGACCTAATGAAGGACAGCTGGGATGTGAAGCTATTCCAAAGACAGATAGAAGAACTAGAGGAGGTATCTGAAGAGAATGAAAGAAACTAGTAAGGCTAGTTTCTAAGAGATCCTATTTACGTATATGTACATACTCATACAGCTACTCTCCTCTGACTATATTCCTTTATGACTAAAGGAGTCACAACCCCTATTGGAATGAAATATCCAACAGTCCAGTTCCCTGACAAGAATATGTAGCATGCATTTTAAAGCCCTCAAAGTCTTTTCCTCGTGTCGTGGAAAGGGATAAGGCATGGGCAAGCTTTGCGTTTTCCTAGAAATTAATGTCACAGTTGTTACTTACTTGCAATTTGGACAGACTGAATTTTCAAAGGCCTTCCAGACTGGACTTCTGAGCACTTTTTGATATAAATGGCAAATGACAGCTGCCAGTGCTTATTTTGCATAATTGCATACCTACACTTGTGTGCAAGATCTTCTAGCTTTGTACACACAGATTGGTGCATGCTCAGAATCTGCAGGTTTTAGAAAGAAAGATTTTGCGTTTAGAATCTCAAATATTCATTCAGTCGTAGCTTCAATATTCAAAAGTTAAAAGAATGAATGGATAAATAGATGAATCATTCATTGCTCCTACCTATGATTATAAATTTTGCATAGTTTAAAGTTGTTTGGGATTAATACCTCTTTTCTTGGAATATTTTCCTACTTGTATTTCTTTAAATGTAACATAAAAGTCAATTCCTCAAATTTTGAAGGGGGTATTTTTAAAGTGAGGCAGCAGTCTTGGTATGGAAAGCCATTACAAATTAGTTCATTATTTTGCAAAAGATAAACATCAAGTCCACTTCTTTATATTTGTTAATGTCACTTTTCACCCTTTTCCAGCTCTTTTTTAGAAGCTGGAAGGAGGCTGGTAAATTCTCCTTTGCTTTGGAAATTTCCTGGGTTTTCAAACTGCATCCAGAGCTTGAGATGTTATGGTGCAAGTTTACCAGGCCTGTGAGGACATTAAATTTTATCATATGTTTCCTTTTTGTTTTTGTTTCTGTTTCTGTTTTCAACAACAACAACAACAAAAAAGTTATGAAATTTTAAAATTTCTCTATTCCATCTGCAGTGGATAGATACTTTCTCTTCCTTCATAGAAGCAAAAAGGATTGCATGAATTACTATGGAGGGTAGGACATTGACATCTCCCTGACAGACCACTAATAACAGGAGTACTTGATCAAATAAGAAAAATAATCAAATGAGATGGTTTTGATGAGTTTCATCATATTTGAAAAATTAAGTACAATAAGATTTAATATAGAGCAGCAATAAAATAAACACAACAATAAAAACTGCCATTAAATATAAAAACTTATACCTATAAAATTTGACGTTGGCTACAATCTGCAGAACAGAGCACAGTGAAGAAAGACAGTAAAGAATTTTAGTAGACCTATGGGAGAGTGGCAATATAATTTACAAGCATCTCGGGAGCACTACTCACACAATCTACAACAACTACATTTTCTTGAATTTCTATAAATGACCAGATTTAGTATTGTTTAAAGATGAAAAATAAAGCTTTCTAAAGTTATGTTGGTAAATATAGATATACGTTGCATATTACCAGCTATATGTACAGTGTTCCCAAAGATCTTAAAAAACAAAGTCTGGAAAGAAAAGGAAGATGGAAAACCTGCTACTGTAATTTATTGCAGAAATAAGCTACAATGGGATCACACTGCATTATTCTTCATCATAACTGCAATCACATGAAAACTGTATTCACTTACTAATGCATTCCTTAGATGTAAATCCTTTGTTGTTGCAGCATGGTTACATTTTAGCTTTCTTTCATTTAGCTTCAGCAAACAAAAGAAAACTGGAGTTTTAAATTTATGTGCCCTACTTCTATGAGGAAAAGTTCTTATTAGACCATAGGAATTTATATGCACTTACCACTGTAATTCTTGAAAGATGTCTATGCACACATACACATATATATTTTAAGTCTCTGAACTTACTGAATGCCTTCTTTCTCTCACTCTCTGAGCCTCAGACTCTGGTGCTCCTCCTGTTGCAGTAGGAAGGATGATCCAAGAGTAACTGTGTCTGGATATCCTGGGAGATCTCAGCTCTGTTTCTCCTCCACCTCCAGCTCCACCCATGACTTTTGGCAAGCTCATTGGGCTTTCTGGCTTTGCCTGTGCTGCCCATCTGGGTGGTCAGAGCCCATTCTCAAGCCCAGCCTTGCCTCCTACCCAAGCTCAGACACAGGCATCTTAGCATCACATGGCTGTCCTTCACATGGTTTGGATGGAGAATACAACCTTAAAGCTGCCTTTACCAGCAGACCCCCACACTTCTCCCTCCCACCCAAAAAAGTGTAAACATGTGAAGTATGAAGAATAGCTAAAAAGATAGGGAAAAGACAGAAAATATGAGCCATAATATGTGATTATCTGCACTGGAGCACCCTTTAGCTACCGTGGAGTCAAGAGGATTTCTCCACCTGGCAGTACCCTGCAAGGAATCCTTGCTGCAGTACTGTGAGGAGTTCAGGCACTTCAGTCATTATGACTTTGTGTACCTTAGCTGGATAAGAGACTGCTGTCTCCTAACTTTTCAAGCTTACTTGCAAAAAAAAAAAAAAAAAAAAAAAAAAAAGAAAGAGTTTAGTCCCCAAAACATCCAGCTATTGTGCATACACTTAATTTCAACCACATGAAAAACCCTTTGAAAACACAAGGAAAGATCCCACTCTGAACAGAAACTAAAGATGAATGTGTTTCTAATGTGTGAGCTCTCTGTTTATTCCATGGAAAATTTGTTGGAGGTGGTCCAAGGACCAGCCATAGTTGCTGCCAAAGCAACTACCTCACCTTGCAATGATATTTGACTTGCAGTTGTTTTGCCCCAGACCACTCTCTTTTATCCCTTTTATTTTCACTCCCCCTAATACCATCTAATCTTTCTCTCAAGGTTTTGACTGCCCTAGGGGTTGTTTTTTTCCTTTTTCTTCCCACACCTCCTTGTTATTTTCACCTTCTGGTTTACATAATTGCTACACAGATTACTGAATTTGCTTTTCAATGATGAAGTGTAATCTCTGAAGCAATGGAAGACCAAAAGCCCAGTAAGCTATGTTCATAAAAAAAAAAAAAAAAAAAAAAAAAAAGCCCCCATCATTTCATGTACTTACATGGGTGAAAAATGGAGTACCACTTCACCCCACAATAGAGAATGTTAAAAGTTGAATGATATCCCCCTCTCAAAAAGGGCCCATTAGTGAAATAAAACCCAAAGCCTTGAATGCACTGTGAGGCAGTAGAAATTCCTAATGTTGGTATGAAAAATAGGAAATGCTGTAAAAACAAAGTGGTAGGAGGCCTAGCGGGCAAAAAGCAAGTGGTATGATTAATACTGAAATAGGTGCTGGAGTAACTGCAAGAAGAGCTTAAGGGACCCAGATCTAAGTGGTAAATTAAAATATACAAATTTCCCTACTTAAGGGAACAAGAATTCCCTTCCCAATGCTGGATGAAAATAGACCCCTTTGACTCACAGTGTTTTGTAAAGATCTTTTTTACATTTTCAGAAACGTGAATGAGGAAATTTTAACCTGAAACATTGCTCAGCCTAGAGAGAATTGAGTTCTGGATGAATGGATGGATGGATATAGATAGGTAATGTATTATTCAGAATATTATAAACTTGATTTTTGGCTAAGGAAGAAATAAAGACATTTTTTGTTGAGCTGGAATGCTGATGTATTTGTGGAAACTCTTTTTGACTCAGAAATAAATCAAGTGAAACAATTTGGCCGTGGTAAATATGCTAATAACTGTCTGTACAAGTTTGATAAAAGTCTTTTATATTTTCAACATTTTAATTTATTAACTAATGTGGCTATGATGTCTTGAAAATGAGTATGTGAAGTAGTTAAACAAGAGGTATAGAAAGCATGTTCAAGGAGATGGCTCTTCCTCAGGGGTGCTTCTAGATACAGTGCTACCCTGCTTTTGCCAGGCTGTGTAAGAGTAAACAGCAGTTTTAACAACAAAAATATTAACTGTTTCTTTTTGTTTTTCCTAATAAAGCCTATAATTTTCTGCAATAGTTTCAATGTGATTGAGAGACAAGCTTAGCACAAAAAGCAGTCTCCAGTTGGTCTGAAGCTTTAACATAGGGCTACTTCTAGGATAGTGCAATTCAGGTCATTTCTTCCTTGTTGTTTGAGCTTCAATCTAGCCCAGAGTGACTTTATCTGACCTAGAGCACACAAAGGGTATATCTTGTTTATCTGAACCAACCTTAGCCTGGCTAACCTGACTGCCAAGGGCAATGTAATGAAGCTCAGAAATCCTGCTGAGGCCTCTCTGTAGACATTTGGGCTGTTGGCCTTTGTTGGCATTGGCTCCATGACAGCCACACCACCAAAGCAATATCTGAACTAGTTTCAGGTTAAATGGACTGCAATTAATATTTTTGACTATAGAATAGTCAAGACGTAAATATATCCCAGGAAAAGCATACAGCTGTTCAAAAAAAAAAAAAAAAAAAAAAGTTTTCCAATACATTTTAATTAAGTCCTGTTTACAGATGCCAGTCTGTCCTGTCATTATTTTTCTACTGATACACAGAGCAAGAATTATTTGCTAAAACCATTTAAATCTGCAAATAGTTTCAAATTGTGAATGCTTTTGAGAAATTTTATGTTTGTGGCAATTCATGGGCAGCAGAAAAAAGACTGACAAATTACTCATTGTGGATTATTTCACTCACCACCTCCAAATGTGAATCAAGAAATAAACACATTTTCATAGCAATTTGAAACAAAACAAGGTATGCAGATGAACAATTTTTTCTTGCAAGCACATTTCTGTGGTAAAATACCTCCCCATTTAGAATTACCTTATAATATAATTTCAACTTTGAAAGTTTATTTGAGTTGAAAGTCCATCATAGCTGTGCACAAAGCACAAAACACAGATCCAGCTCTAACAAATATAACTGAAGCCCTTGTTGCACTTACACTGCATGTACAGTTTTGTTGATGGACAAGCAATAAGGTAGAAGGTCTGGCTGTGTTACAGGTAACAAAGCTTGCTTGCTGATTTAACTTCTATCTCTTCCCTCTTCCTGTTTTTTTTTTTTTTTTTTTCACTTTGTACTGAATATCATTAACTGATATGAATTTCAGTGTTAGCCTTACCTTTCAGAGTTGGCGGAATATTTAAGCAACTAAAACTATACATGGCATTTTAGCAGGAGATTTTGCTTTGATTATGAGACAGAATTTCATAGAGGACTAATGTTGTCTTGTCCCACTTCCCATATCACACCTTTGATCATGCCTGCTTGCTACTTCTGATGCATTTTCCCTGATTTTTGCCTTCCAAATCTATTCTGTTATTCCCCCAAGACATTGTTAAAGTCTTTCAGTATGGTATCTTCCCTGCAATTCTTCTTTATCAGTTTCCACCTTCCATCTTTTCTGTCCATATGCCTCTCATTTGTTGAGATTTCTGGAATTAGATTTAGTAATTTCTTCACAATGGAAGTCGTTCACTTCTTAGCCATGTGTATAAGTAATAATTAAAGGGATGGATAAAAGATGGACTGATAAAGTCGTGTATTATTAAAGGGCTTAGATTGTTGGCATAGCCCAATAATACTAAAATGGCAAATAATAAAATCAGTTTATAGACTAGAAGATCTCCTCTACCCATAGGTGTAAAGTGTGTTAATGAAAGGGGGACTTGAACTATTGCTAACAAACAAAATGGCCATGCTAGTACAGGTCATCAGTGTGCTACAGAGTTTGTTGCACCATCATATTTTCTTTCTTGTATTCTGAGGGGCATGCCATCACATGGGAAATTTGCATCAGTGTTAGAAAACAGAGTTGAGATCAGCCAGAAGGGGGCTGATGGAGGACTTAGAAAACTGAAGTACTTTGCTGATTTGCTTGCTTTCATTATTCTATCACAGTAGACTGTGATACCGCTTTGCTGGCACATTTTATCCTTTGCAGGTGTAAGATGTAAAGACAATTGTTCTGAATTCATAGAAGTCTGCTTGTATGACACATACTGCAATGTCCTGGAAGCTGTCACGGTGTAATTATGTCTCGAAAAAACAAACAGGTAAAAGCTCTACTTGAAAATGTTCTTAAAAGGAAATCATGTATCACCCCAACAATAGTAACTGTGGGGTAGGCACTTAGGAAATACAATTATATCCAGGAAACCTTACATAAAACATGATCAGAAACAAATAAAACAGATCTAACTATGAACAGCACATTCAATGCATAATATCACCTAAATGTGTCATGCTGGAGAGTTTCTGAAATTTAAAGGTTTTATAATCTAATTTAAACTTGGCTAACTCCAAGGACCTTCCAAGGCCATGAGTCCCAAAATGAAAGTAATGAAACTCTTGTGTAAAATTCAATATTGAAATACAAACTAGAATATGAACTTAGACTTATTTTAACTTCTAATTAATGCATTTCTCCATTTCTGTTCCTTTTTGATGGCTAAGGCTATTATTCCCTGACTCCTGTTCCCATAATTCTTGGTCCATTAAATAACTGTCTTTCAGCATTGTTCGTTCACTTGGAGCTGGGGAGTTAAAGCTGTACTAACTTTATATTAAGGAAATAGAATCAATCTGCAGTACTTCTGAATCTTGCTTTACAAAGAGCATGTTCCTTAGCCATGCTTAAAACCTTCCTTGAGCACTTCAAAGAGCCTTACAGTTATTATTTTTCAAAATGTAAAACAAAAAAGGACATTTTGAATAGCCAAACTAAAAGCACTTCTACTGTATTATGAGGACTACATCTTCCCATCTGTGAGGATTTGGCTCAGATTTACTTGGTTGCAGTTCTTGTTTTTTTATTAATATCTTTATTGTTTTTTGTTTTGTTTTGTTTTCCTGTTTAACTGTTTAGAACACTTCATTGCTACAAGGGCTTAGCCAACAAGGGAGCTGCAACTATGTGGATTTATTTACATAATGTGATGTACAGCAGTAATATATTGAGTTTTCTTCTCATTTTGGAAAGGAAATTAACATACTTTGTTCTTTTCTCTGGACCTTCTTTACATAGCACCATTGTTTGGCTGATCACACGGGGCTAGTTCTGCCCTGGCTTGTCTACATGGTCATAGCAAAAGCGGAAGAAATAGGGAACTTTCCCCTGTGACGTACAGATCAGATGGACTCTCAGCCCAGGTTCTTGGGGAAATGCAAGCACTGCTGCCTAATTGCTCTGCTGGGAACCCAGAGTGGTCTGAGGAGGAAGGGTGCAGCCAGGGTTGTGATGCAGCAGCCTTTGTAGCACTTTCCATGTCACTGTGCATGTCGAGTATCAAAGTATATCCAATTCACTCCAGCAAAACTCTTCCGAATACAAGTCTATGCCTTAAGGGCATGATCTAGCCCTGTATAATTATTACCTTATAGCTATATTATCAAGATACAAGTTTCCTTATCCTGACTAGCCACTTGAACTGAGCCCTGAATAGCTCTTGTGCTCTGAGTTCCCATGCAACCGGGTAGCAGGCAAATGCAAACTGCACTTAGAAAAAGAGCCAAAAGGAGATAAAACTAGACCCTTCCCCAAGAGCCTCCATCTCATCCATGGAGTGACTGGGTTACAGAGAAATTCAGCAACTTATGCAAAGAGAGAGGGAGTGCTTGCCTTAGCATTGCAGCCCCGTGTGGATTGCCCCAAGCTAGCTCCAGGCAAACAGTACATCTACACAGCACTGTGTGGCAGAGCTCGAATATACTAGCTGTGAACCTGAAATCAGCCTTGTCAGAGCTATACTCAGGCTTATTAACATGGTCGATCTGCAAGTCTGGTTACGTAAGGCACTGTGCCGTGGCTAGACTGCTCCTGGTACCAGGGCTGGCCCATTCAGGCTGTATCAGGGGTGTATCAGGCTTCGTTTCATGGTATAGACTCCACCTGTAGTTCATAGCTAGTTTTGATGAGGACTAAGGTTCCCTGAACCCTATCCATTTACTCTAAGTACCACCAAGGCCTCTTGACGGTGATGAGAAGTCAATTAATAATCAGGGTATCTCTATGCTGCAGGCTTCAGTGGAGTAGAGAAATTAGCAAGCAAGCTGTAAACAGTTTAGCTCAAGTATCAGAAAGAGTCTTGTCAAGCACTGCAGATCTCAGCACAGGCTCACCCTGAGGTCAGGTGCTGTAGTGCTCCATGGTGCAGAAACAAACCACGTTCAGGATCATGAGCTACTTGGCCTCCCTCTGTGTTTCTCTGCACCCTGTGGTTTAGGTTATGCCCCAAAGATCACCCTCCTGAGAGCAGGAAGCCACTCAGCACTGCCTGTCCTCCGAGCAGGCTACACACATAACTCACAACGTAACCTAAAAACCTCTGCTACCACTTCCATTTTGTTCCTATCAAACATCTGGGAAGAAAACAGAAAATCTTGTGGTGGATTAAGGAGATTCTGAATGAATAGCCATAAACTCACAGCAGCCTATTTCATCCCAGACTTAGTGAAGCATTCATTATTTTCTTGGTGTTTTTCTCAATGTGTAGAATATAATCAGTTTTCAGTGCTGGCTTTACAAGACAACATTAACTTATTGAGTTGTGCTAGGATAGGAAACATCATCGGTCTTTGAGAGCACCAGCATATAACAACTTCTTTTTGATCTTACTTTTCCTCTTGATTGACTTGTCTTTTTTTCTCTTGTATGACCTCAACCTGGAAAAAATATTAACTCTTCCATAACACAAACACCTGACACCATCATTCACTTCTAAAAATTTATGTCCTGAGGAATTCTAATTTCTTTGTAGAATAAGCGTAGTTTGACTTTTACTTACAGAATATTTATGCATGAGTCTAGATCTAAATCTAAAAAGGTGCCTAAATCCCAGCTGAGTGTCCCTTCTGGACACTCTCTTGGAGCCTCTGTGGAGCCTCTCTTTTCCCTTATGCAACAGCTTAATGTTTAGCAAAGGCGTTGAGGTCCGGTTCTTTGTGACCTCTGGCTGCGGTGTTAACCTGCGGGCTATAGCTCTCTCTGGAGCTACAGTATGAAATGGTATCTCGCAGTACCTCCTGCTGAATTATTCCACTCCTCTTGGTACAGTGAAACCAGACTGAGGGGCTCTGAGCTCCATTTGCACAGCTGGAGGAGCCACACAGGAAAATGAAGGCCAGCTCCTACCTAGTCTGGGGGCCACTGAACCCTCAGTGAATGTTTGCCAGCCTAGGGACCCTGGTACTTCTGATGGAGCTGGACCAGCTCTGACGGGGAAAGAGCACACAGCCACATGGGGCTGCTCAAAGAAAAAGGGCCTAAAGGAACTTCCCTGCTGGCTCCCCTCTTCCGCACAGCTACTGAGAACTCAGCATCATGCTCCCATCCCTGCACTGTCTCCCATACTATCACCACAGTGAGGAAAACCCATAGAAGTGAGCGTGAGGCTGCTGTCACAGCAATGATGGTCATGGTCAGTGGCAGCTAAGCTTAGTCTGACAAACAACTGCAGTTCTTATTACTTTCAGCTGTTTTTCTGCAGAAATGTACAGATTTTTCTTAAAGTAATTAAAACAATAATTATGTTATGAAAACACTTTACAAGATAATCTCCTCTTCAATTTCCTTTAATATTTTCTGGGGAATTACCATGGGTAACATAGAAAATAGGTAATTGAATTTCATTTCTATTACCATTTTGACGGCCTGAACTCTTTCCCAGGGTGACAGATTTAATTTCTCACACATGGCTTATATTGTTTTTAAATGGAATAATAAGTGGCATAATATTGTGTCTTGCTGTGGCATCTAAGCCATTATTTAGCAATATAGTCCAAGTATTTCTTCTGAATTGATAGCCATTAAAATGTTCAAAGCAGATCCTCAGCAGGGATAGATTGATACAGCATCACTGGAATCAGCTGTGCTGTGCTGACTCACACAAGCTCAGGATTTAGCCTGTGCTATTGCTATCACTCTTTAAATTTCAGCATAATTTCCTTACCGATGATCTGGACCAAGGCATGGGAAAAAGCTGTGAATTCACTGTAAGCCCAGCCCTGCAACCCAGTGAGCTATGCAAGGGGTGCTGTGTCGTTGTGAATTTGCGCTGAAGACAATGGAAGCAGAAGGTGTTCTGCCTCTTTCCAGCAGCACTCAGGGACTCATACAATTTGGACTGCAGGAGCAACCTTTGTCCGTGCAGCTGCCAAGGGCATATTTACAGCTAATTCCAGACACAGTGAGGTTAGAGTAAATCAGAGCTGGAAGAAGGGGAATCTTATAAAATAGATGTGAAAATATAGGTTAACGTAGAGCAGAGTGTCTGCAAGCTAAGCTTGAAAGGAGCAAGCTGCTACAGCAGAAAACAGGTAGGGCCTAAAATAATTGTATAGACTTCCTGACTGTGAAGTAAGTCCTTTACACTTGCATTGCATCCTTGGGAACCATTCCACCAAAATCTTTGGCTCGGTTCCTGAAAGAAATGTGGTGATAACACAATATGGACTCCAGCTTTTAGTTTGTAGGGCAGACAAGTTTACTTGCATGCTATCCCAGCCCTGCTAAGGTGAAATTAAGGAGCTACAACTTTTAACCCTTTAATTACTGCAGACACAGCAGCTGAAGCAGTGGGAACCATACTTCTGTACCTCCCATCCCTTCCTTTTGCAGCCTACGCACATCTCACAAAGACCCTGCAGTAGCGCTCAATGAAAACAGAATTGAGGGCCAGCCTCTATTTTTTTGGTTGCAGCTGTTATAATCATTTCTCACCCTGGTAAAGTGGAATGCAGTAGGTAAAGAAGTGATGGATGGAACAGCAGCTGTGCTTCAAGAGCTGTAAGGGTGATATATCAAATGGGAGAATAGCACAGTGGGGTTGATGATGGAATTATATTTATTTCCTGAAGACAAAATTAATAAACAAGGAGTGTTACCAGCCCAAGGAAGAAAATGTTAAGAGCACTTCACACTGAAATTTGGGCACCACAAAATCAAAGTTTTGCTTGAAAGAACCTGAGTACCCTCTGTGGCTGGTGGAATTGAGACAAAGGTACTTCTCATTTCTTATGTAATTAATTTTCATCAGTATTAATTTTGCTTTCTGCCATGCTGCAGCATTGCAATGGATCGTCCACCCAGTGCCATTTCATATGTAAGGTCCTAAAATATCCAGACAGCAAGAGATTTTGGAAATGTTTTGTTTCTGGGCATTTACCAAAGAAAAGCATAGAACCTTATTCCACAGGGCCATGAGAAGGACTTCTGAGAACATGAGGAACGCAGCAGACTCATAGGCCAGATGATAACTCAGCAGAAAGCAAGCGTCAAGGACCATAGATACTCATTTCATTTAGGTGAATTTGCAGCCATTGTCTCTTTTTATCCATATAATTGAGAATGTACCTCATATAAGAAGCTGCCTGCTCCTTCTTCAATAAAAGGTAAGGAAATGCTTTCTTATCTCACAGAAGTTAGTACAGCATTTTGGAAAACTTTGTACAGACAGTGTAGACAAGGTGAGAAATATCTGGGGGGATGCTGGTAGGATTTAAGAAAGCAATTACTAAACAAAGTAGAAAAAGTGACTGTAGAAGTGTTCCAGAATGTGTAATCACAACACCAGTGCTCAGGCATTTTAAAGACCCCTAATGGTACCACTTGCATAAACCTGCTGGAAGAGAGTGAAAATGTGTACATACTCATAGCTAGCTCTGTTTTGGCAAGCAAATCATTCTCCAGCAGCCTTGGTAGGTTAATCAATGCATTTCCACTAAAACTAAAGTAGCTTTTGCCAGCAACAGAGCTCCTCTACCCACACATGTGGTCTACCTTGACTGTGGCAAATAGCACAGGGAGCTAATCAGGTTTTAGTGCTCACAGTAGCATATTTACTTTGGCCTGAGGTGGTGCAGATGTCAAGCAAAACTGCTATTTCCAAGTCAACAGAAGTGCAGCAGTACTTCATGGATATCTCAGCTTGTCTCAGAGAGTAGTTTTGCATAGTTGGCTTCAGTTTATGACTGCTGACTTCGGGGGGGG
>VXAA01004765.1:30936-79799 GCA_013399115.1 Anseranas semipalmata
TTTTTTTTTTTTTTTTCAGTGATTGTTGCCATTTTCAGTTGTGCACCAAGCTTTCCCCAGGCAGCTCTGCTATTCTCTGCTCCAGGGAAGAGCACTGTGAGAATTCACTTCACATAGAGGAGCCCAGCACTAATGCAATATGTACCTCTTGACCCACAGTGGGGGGGGTGAGAAACTTCTCCATGCAATTGCTCCAAACCCTTTTTATGAAAGAGACGTCCCTCAGGAGAGTGCTTTCCTCCCAACACGATCTAAAGGTTTCTGGAGACTGTATCCTTAAGTCTGCATAAACCACCTCATTTCTACAGTAATCCTGAGAGACAATATACCTCCACAGCATGAGTCCCTCCCTATTTTTTCCTTCTTCAAGGAAAGGGATAGTTATTTGTTGCAGGCCCAAACTAACAGTAAATATCAATATTTCTTGCCTGACTCAGCTGCTCTACTTAGTATATTGATCTGCCCTTGTCTTCCCTTATTCTTGTGCAATGAGGGAGGACAAATAAGCAAGCTCAAAGCATTTATTCATGTCAGCTCACCCCAACACAGGTCCCAGGGGAACAAGAAGAATTCTTATTTCTTCCTTTTCCACTTCAAGGGTGCAAAATGCAAGCCACAGTCCAGCCTGCTCCCACTCTGCTCAATGTTTATGAACAAAATATCTGAATATAGAAAATTGGAAATGCTATTGGAAAGGACATGGAAGGTGGCAGGGGGGGAGGTAAGCTGTCTGCAGTCCTGCATGTCACAGTGCTTCCATCCATACTACCAGCTGGGGAAGAACGCACAATTTATCTCCTGCCTAACAGCTGCATCCTGCCCCAGTTGGTAGCACAGTTACAAAAGAAGTGCACTCCCTTATCCCAGCATGCAGCTCACTTACAGGAATACTGTTAGGAAAAGCATACATGTGAAGAAAACTTAAGATGTGAATAATGTTACTTTCCTGTCTTGGAATGTGAATTCTTTGCTACAACTGAAGAAACTGTAAAACATTTTTTAAATATCAGAAATCCCTTCTGTATCCAAATACATAAAAATAACACTAATAATTGCCCCATAAATACCTGAGGCAATAAAAAAGTAGAAAAGGATATTTTCCTCACCAAATTTTATAAGATTTTGAAGGCTTAGTGGATTCCAGTTGTTTTTCAATATTTAAAAAAGATGAGGAAAAGGGCCCTTTTTTGTTGTTGCTGTTTTCAGGTGCACCTTTTTGTTACAGCACTAAGAATTCTTCATAGTACACCAGATAGATTTCTTGCCCTTAAAAAATGTGATGGCTCTGTGAATAAATAATGTTACCCCTCTGGTCAAAAAAAATCACCACCAAAATTGCATTCAGTTATCAAAAACAAAATTAGAGACAAAAATTATCACTTTTAACAACATTCAGTACTAATTCTGTTCCATAGTGTTTAGAAATCAGCACCAATGAAGAAGCATAAAACATACCTGGAATAATAACAAAACCTGGTGTATTATAATTATATATATTATAACACAATTGAACACTTAGATATGTTGGACAAAAAGCTTGTACTTGACAGAAAATGTGTATAGGATTAGGCTGGGGGCAAGTCATTCCTTTATCTGGAAAAATATCAGTGAAAACGTAATGCTTTCATCCCCTGAAGATTTATTGTAATTATTCTGTGGAAAAAAAAAAAAATAGAAAAGCAAACTGCTCTTGTTTTAACAGTCAAGACTTTCTCCAGGAAAATAAATAAATAAATAATAAATAAAGTAATATTTTTCATTTTCTTTAATTTTATATTCAAAAGCTATCTCCCTTTTATTCACTGTTCCGTAATATACTAATACTAGTGCAAAATATACCAGGACACTTACAACTGGAATTGGTTTTACTATCATAGAATCATTCAGACTTTGCAAAACATCAGTTTCTCATGATACCAATGTGACTATAATTGCTTTAAAAATCACTTCAGATTTACCTTTGTGATCTTCTTAATTTCAAATGGCAAGAGAAACCTTGCAGTTTTTAAAACTGCCAGCTACTTTTACAGGCTGGTCATAAGGCACAAATTAGATAACTAATGGAGGATGTGGGGGGCAGAATTAACCAAGTTTATACAGCAGATGCTTCAAAATACATTGTTTTCCTTCTATTTAGGATTCAGAATTTCATTTGGAGAAGTGAGAGGAGAGGTGAGGAACCAAGATTTTTCACTGTTCTCAATTATGGAAGCATCTTGAATGTCAGTGGAGCTGTGTACATTTCTTGAGTCATTAGCACCACTTTTGCTTTCTTTTACCATGAATATAACATTTCTCTTTTAACTGAGTGGAAAATGATTCTTTCCTCTTCCCAAATTCGAAAGTAATCTGAAACAGAGCTCCAAAAGAACTTTTTGCTTAGTCTCAACATGCAGTACCTGTGCAATTCAGATTTTAACATCTGTTAGATTTCAGTTGATGTTTTTAGGAATAACAACCAGTTATTGTGCTTATTTATCAATTTTCATTATCTTCTACACTGACTGTCAAAAACAAATTAGAAATCAACCCTTCCACATTTGCCCTGGGATGTGATATTTGGCATCTGATGACTGGGAGACCAGTCTTTATTGGACCGGTCTGAGAACTATTTTATCCTTAAAATAATTATTTCTATAACATCTGTGTATACCACATTCTACTATTAAAAAAAAAAAAAAAAAAAAGGAATACAGCATTGATCCTAGCTGTTCTACTGTCAGGAGCCTCCTCCTTTAAATTTACTCAGAAATTGCAGTAAGATATTTCCCTGAGAGCCTACAGATTTTGGGAGTGACTGCAACCTGTGGGAAGCTGGTCCACACGGGACCTTACACAGGACTATTTCGCTGTTCCTGCACATAAAATGCTTTCCAGCCTTTCTCTCCAGTATGCATTCATTCTGATGAAATGACCAGAATGAGGTTTGACCAAACAGGGGCAGTTCCAAAGCCTGCATCAATCAGCCAAGCTCTATTGAAGTCAATGAGCCAGTTTATCCTGGCTGAAGTACTGGCCCTTCAGTATATAAAAGGCTTCATCTGCACATTTGGTACAATAAAATTGAACAAAGCAGTGAAATGTCCATTTCCAGGCTGGATAGCTCTGGGGAGGATGGTCATGGATGGGAGCAGCCGAGATCTCAATGCCAGCAGGGGAAGGAAGGATGCCCTGTGGTGCTGCGGCTGAGCATTATCACAGGAAGGCAGCACTTGATGCCCTGGGAAGTATTAATCTGGAGTGTGGTGTCTCCTCTTTTCCTCTGCTACAGCCAGGAAACACACCATGTGTGTAAACAATCATGTAGCCCCATGCCAGGTATCAGTTAAGCCATCCACCAAATACAAGCATTCACGTGTTTATTTATGCAGTGTCTGCAGTGCATGTAAAGGCCAGTATGGATTACCTTGACTTGATGTCACCTGAAAATCTCTGTTAACCAAAAGCACTTAACCTGCATGTCATTCCTTGAGCTAGTGAGGAATGTTAACTTCCATAGAAGTGCCTCTCAACTCCTGCATCCTCTGTTTATAGGTATGTTTTGGGATTTTTTGTATTTCACATTTCTAATGTAACTCTTACAAGTGTGAAAGAACATCTTATGAAAGTGCTTTTGTTATTTTTGTTATTTTTTCTCTGTCATATTTCAGCCTTGTCTTCCTCTTTTCATTTCTGCAGTGTGGATCAAAAGAGAGACTGATAACCACACTGCCCGTTGCTGGTCTTGCTTACAAGGGTGATGAAGGAACAAAAGTTGTTTGTAAAAAAAGGTTTTGTTTTGTTTTGTTTTGTTTTGTTTTGACAAAAACAATTTGATTCTCCTTTCCTCTATGTTGTCATTTACCCAGACTTAAGTTAAAACCAGATGTGTATTCAACATTGTGCCAGTGTAAAGGACTACGCAGATGCAGAGCAATACAAAGTCTACCCTAAAAACAAAGATACTCAGATCATCCATGAACACTGTTACCCAGGAGACCAGTTTGTGCAGTGAGGTTAGAGGAAATGACCATAAAAGAAGTCTCACCTTGAGTTAATGAACCAACAAACAACAGATTTTACAAGTGAAAACTACAGAGGAGTAGGTGACAATACATGAATCCAATTGTGCAAACAACTGAGCAGACAAAAATGCATATAAATGGGCTTGATATTTCAAGCCTCAGGATAACACACACAGGTTTAACTTCAGATAATCTACCTCCTCTAGGAGAGACTGCTAAATGTGTTTTGTTTTGTTTTGTTTTGTTTAATTTATTTTCCAGTAAAGCCACCCATGTAGAACTTGTCACATCAGCACAGTCTCACTGAATTGATTACAGCATGACATACACAGCTGGATCACTGGAGATACGAGAACTGAGAGCATGCTGGAAAGGGAAAGGAAGGAGTAATTAATGATATAATCCATTAAGTGTTTTAAAATCCGAAGGGAGTGAAAGCAGGTGTCTCTGCTTGCGCCTGAGGGACACTATGGTGAGCTGAGAAAGGAGGTTTCATGGGAGGAGGTGGGCAATGGCGGCTGAGCCATCCATGGTGGGGGCTGAGAGCTGGGGTGCTTTCTGTGGCACCCCCACCCATGTCCCCTATGGGGCAGACGTGGTCAAAGTAATGACAGGCAGCGGTCTGGCCACTGGGGGATGCCTGCTCCAGGCAAACCACAACACGTCCAGGACCGCGCAGGCAGGTGACATCTTCTTCCTTCAGCAGCTTGACCTGTTTTACCTTTATCATTTTCTACTTTACCCCTCAGCCCAAGTACTGATCAGTGAAAATAAGTCCTTCTTCATGTTCCAGTTGACAGAGTCTGTATTTTGCCTCTCTTTCCCATCTCTTTTATATTGATGATTTTATCATTTGGGGAAGCTCTCTGCTCTCAGAGACCATCTAGAAAAATCTCAAAAGAAATTGAAAATTGAATTGAAATTGAAAAAAAAAAAAAAAGAAAAATTCTCTAAAGAAAATCTCATTTTCTTTATTGAATGCTTTCCCTTTCTCTCTCTTTCTCATTCAACTTATTTTGCTGCTCCTCACTTTTACCACTTTTGCTTTCCTTCCGTTCACTTACTCTGCATATCATATCAGTGTTTTAGCTCATTTTCTTGTGCTTTGATCTCATGTGCTCATTCCCACAACAAACGTAGTTTCCAAGAACTGTTATTTTGGATCCCTGACTGTCCTATCTTTTTCTTCGATACACAAAGTTGTAATAATTCCTCTTTTCTACTCTTTGCTTTTCACTTGATTTGGCTGTTCCTCTTATCTTATGCTTTCTTTGCCTTGGCATTCTCTGTCGATGTCTCTCCTCAGCTCCACGTCACTTTATTTTTGCATTTGGGCTGAAGAACAACAGGGAACAATGTCAAAGTTGCCCTCCACCTTCTTGATATGTGTTACATTTGACCCATTTTTCACCCAAATCAGCAGTCTCTTACCAAATCTGAAAATTCATTTTTTCACAAGCTTTACGTTACCCTGTTTCACCTCCATTCTCTGTGTCTTTTCTTCAGGGGATTTTGCCTTCATATATCAATTACCAAAGCTGAAAGTTCTAACAGCATTTTTGAATGTCTTTATTTTTATATTACTTCTTAAAATATTTTAATCAACTAGTTACAATGTGAAAAATCCTTTTCACTGGAATTTAAATATAAATATAATTCAAATAAAAGCAACTTATGAATTAGCTTCCAAAAGGGGAATTAGGTTTATGGAGTTCTATATAAGATAAAATGGTATTTTGATATATCCTTTCATTTTATTATGAAAAAGGGTGCTTCAGACATTCAGCTTCACAGGATTATGAATTGACAATTGACACTGAGGAGAAGAAGGAGTTTTGTTCTACTTTGGGCTTTTTTTAACTAAAGCTCCATCGATTCCCCTGGAATCATTGGACGTGAGACTGAATGAAAAGTTAATATCTCTTACTCATTACTCTTAAGCCCCACTGGAAGTCACAGACTCTTCTCACCCATTCTTATTTCATTTGATTTACCACGTGTTCTCAGAGGAACCGTCTGGCACAAAAGTTGGTCGTTCCCCGCTGTACAGCCATCAGAGCTGTGACCCGGAACCCTCGGGCTGGGAGCTGTCTCTTCGCCATGGTCCGCTCAGATCTGGTGGTGATTCTTCCTGACTCTTCTCGCTCCAGCTCAAGAAGAGATTAAGCATTTTAAATACAGCGAACTAATTCAAAGGGGCAACCCCAACTTTGGGTATCCTGTAGACTAGCTTTTTGGAAAACCAAGGTAAATGCATTGGTCCAAATGGTATAATGGTGCTTAAAGGTTGTGCTTAGGAACCTAAGCTGGCTTGTCGGTACAGGCAAGCATATTGGAATGTTAGTTTGCAAAAACAGCCTGTTTTCCAGGATATTAAAGGATACTTGACAAAGTGTAACCTAAGTAACTTCAACTTTGGGATGATATCCACAGCGAGACTCTCAAAGTAAAACATTTCTGGTGCGGTCATCAACACTTTTAAATAGATTTTGAACAATTAACTTTTTCCAGTGTTCCCGTAAGACAAACCATTTGATTTCCATTTAATGAGTGCCCACTCTAATCCACTAATGCCGTTGAGTGTTCTTTTCCAAGCACTTGTGAACACCCACCTTAAATCTGAGGACGTTGCTGGCTTCAGAAAGCAAAGTTTCTGAGGGAAATGAGGTTTATTTTTTCCTCTGATCCACCTTGCTCAAAAGAAAATAAGTGCTTAAAGTGTTTTACTACTGTAACTAAATCTCTGGAAAATTAACACTGATACTGAACTTTTCCAGCTGGTGGAAGTCTAGATTTTTAACCAGGAGGGATAAAACTTGTTTTCAAGATAACAACACAGACTGGGAATTTTTGTTGCTGTATATTCTCTGAGGTAGCTCCCCTTGAGAATAATGCACACACTGTAAAAGAGGACAGACAGATTAATTTTTTCTGTATTTACCAAGTAATTGAGTGTTTTCTGAGTATTTAGAAAAGTCAAGTAGTTATATGGTTGGATTTTGCTATTCATTGAGTTTAGGATTAAGTGTTCTCTCATATACAGCATTTCTCAGATCCTTATGGATTTTGTATAGTCTATATTGATTCACTGTATATTTAATCAAAATTTCTCATGCCACATGTTTTTGCTATCTGATAGTTTCAGCAAGGCGTAAACCCATTTTAAACCTACATTTCCTTAGAATACAGCCCTCCCTTCCACTGTCAATAGTAATGTTATAAAATAACAATGATTAGTCTCTGTCACTGTAAAGCACTTAACCCATTTTTGCCAATCCAGCCTCGGTTTCCATGGAAACAGAAGACTAACACAGAAGACAACTTGTTTTTTTTTTTGCTTTTGTTGGATTTCAGCTGCCTTCCAATTTCATTCACAAAGCCCCCCTTCCTCCATACTTTCTTCCCTAAACCTATAGATTTTAGGATTCAGAAAGCTTCAATAGTCTGGGATTTTAATCTGTGCTCAGACTGGTTTTAAAGAGAATTTGTGGCCAGCAAAATCTGACTGGATGACAGACTTGGATATTGGAGGCCTGGGTTAATTCACAAAGTGGTCTGAGGTCAGTTTCTCAGAGATAAAAATGAAGCCTTGTCTTCAAGGCCTGTTGTTACTGTAATTTAGCAAGAATAGGACAGATACCAAGCTATTACCAGGATTATCATTTTTATAATATTAAGCTACAAGTGCAGAGATGATTAGAAGCACACAGAATCAAATTAGATTTGTGTTAACATGTCCTTAGAGTGAGGTTTTGGGGTCTTTCTGAGAAAATTGAGATACCTCTTTAAAGCCATGTGAAATAAATAAATAGTATTGCACCCTGGTGCATTAAGGGCTGTTAAAAGGATGTCTGATCAACTAGATCACCTTGACTTTAGGTAAGGTTCAGAAAACATCTATTAAAATTTGGGAAATGAAATTTAGCAAATCAGACTAGTTGTCTGTCTGTATGGACAAATGCTTTTAAAGGTGAACCAGTCACAAAGCATTATTTGGCTCAGATTATGCTAACAAGGAGTACTATATTCCAGGAATAAAGGAGTTGAGCTGTTCTTCCATGCAAAACTTGTCCATGAATAAGAAAGTGATTTTTTTCTTACCAAAGACAAACACTTTTGTTGATAAATTAGTTACCGAAAGTAACTGATTCACAGCATTTTCCATTCAGAGTCACTGTGACTGATCATATAAATCACTAACAGAATAGGCTGACCTGTTACCCAGACAATGAACCAGGTCTTTCTAAAACAGAGGACATTGATATGTATTTTTTGTTTCCATGGGGCTTTGATTCTTTTCTGGTTTGGCACTACGTAAGAAAAATAACAGAATATCAATATAGCTGGATAGGGAAGTTCAGCAAATATATTTTACATTGTTCTTTTTCATTCTCCATACTTTAAAAAGAACATTGTGGCTTCCTGAAACCAACAGGATTGGAAAACTGTTTCCTTACCTGCCTTAATATCTGCATTATGTACCATATGGGAATGCTCACTGTGCATTAGTGTTTCTCTGTGATAGGTACAGTACAAATGCATGGCTGTTCCTGCCTTGAGTTCCTGCCTGATGACTCTGATTTCAGCAAACCATCACCTAAGTGCTCAGGTGTTGTGTTTCAACTGTTGTTGTAAATTTGTAAAGTTACTTGTTTTCATTCCTGACAGGGGAAAATAAAGCAACATAGTCAATGTAGATATGCATTTTTTTTTATATCCCCAAACAATAATTTATTTTCATATCTATGCACATTCCTCTGTAAGCAGTACACCATAACACTTATCTTCTTCTCAGCATTCCTAAAGAAATAAGTCATATTAAAAAATCTGCTCAGGTTCCTCATGCTCACTCAGAGCAGCTGCTGTGGACACAACAGCACAGGCAGCCCAGCGCTACAGCAGTGCCACCAAACACCACCCACACTTTGCCATCTGACTTCAAGCAAAAGGGATGTACCTGCAAAAGCAGCATAACCTCTCTAGAAGTGGCACAGTTTTAAAATACCTCATTATTTCCCCTTTTCCATAGAGCAGACTTACAGAATGTGCTGCTCTGGACTTGCCAGGCTCATTCCTGCCACCCCAACGCCTCCTCCCACTCCCCTCTGAGCCCCTTCCAGCCACCCACCGATTTCTGCATTTAAGCATGGACTATGGTGCTGCCCCAGGCCCCTTCGCCACCATCTCATCACTGCCTGGCTTGGAGCAGCCAGGCCCCTTTGGCACCACCTAAGATGCCCACAACCCCTAGGGTGACCAACAGTGCAATACTGAGCTCCATCTCACAGGCATCTCAGGAGCTCCCCCAGCCCCCACAGCAGATGCCCTGAGGTTTAAGTAGGTGTTGGCATGTATTTACATCGCTAACTGCATCACTTCATTAGTATTGTTGTTCTCACTGATAAGGGGATGCTGCTTCTCACACCCTTGTCCCTAACTGCTTTAGCCACCTTGCAGCTATGCATCAAATGTAAAGTAATTACATTTTCTAGTGAACAAAATAAAATTCATTCCCAAAATTTATGCATGTGGACAACAACTAGCTAACAAGATAACTGATGTCAAATCTGATTTTTTTTTAACAGATACCTGTCACCATCATGGACTTTTTACTGGGACCACCAATTAACTTCATAGAGATAAATGAACAACAAAGATACGATTTTTTGCAGCTGTCACCATAGGACCCATTTCAGCTAACAAGGTAGCAGTGAAACCTTCGAGGTCTCTTTCCCAATCTTCTCAGCTGTCTAGACCCACAAACTTGATTTTAGACAGAGTAAAGACCTCATCAAATATATTTATTTTCTTCCACAATAGCTAAGCATAACAGTTGGCTTAGCTGAAATGAGCCTGAAGTTTCACGCTGATGCTTTCATAAAGGGAATCATCCCCAGTCCATTTCTTTCTTTTCACATTTCTTGTGTTACAAGAAGAAGGATGCCTTTAGAAAGTACTACCATGGGATCTTTACAATAGGTGTTGTGCAGTGGTATCACAGAGTATAATTTTGGGAACAGATTCTTATGCTCCTTCCCCCAGGTAACACAAAAGAAATTCACAGTAATATAGGTCTAAAGATAATCTTGAGAGATTACTTCATCCATTTTTGCACCAAGGCTTCTGTGGGACTGCATGGAGCTACTTAGTGAGAGAGAGTAAATATAGCACAATGATATTCAGAATAAAAAAATGATATAGGGAAGAAAATATCATATTGCAATGCGTTTTTAAGAGTTTCAGTGAAAGTTTTTATCTTAAAGTAGCAAAAACTTGATATATTAAAATTTGTACTGTTTGGGGGAGGTTATGTTTTTATTTGGTTAAATCTGAATGCCAGTGAAAATAAAGCAACAGTGCATACTTACTAACAGTTAAATAATATGCAAAGAAGTAAATTAAAAAGGAAAACTGCCATGACTGACTAAAAACGTAACATTTGATAAAATTCCTTCGTTTTATTTGTGTCTTGAGATGCATTCTTTTATTTTTTTTTTGTCTGATGCTATTTAGATTTGAAACAGAGATAAGAAGAGTAACATAAAATTAAAATGAATGCTGAAGTTTAAATTTTAATGACACCAGGATTCTTAGATTGCAATAAATCCAATATTTAAAAATGTCTTATCTTATTTTCTGTGGATTCTTATGTTTTTAAACAAAGACATTTTAGCTGATGAGAATTCAGCACTCTGATTCCTTTTCTTCAATATTCTTGTTTAAAGTACTTACAGCGAGAATGGGGATAAATCTCTGATGGCTCAAAACTTATCCTACAAGGGTTTTAACAGAGGGATTTCAGTACTGAGTGTTATGAGAACAGACTGCTGAAAGCTCATGCCAAGTTATAAACAATCCTTCCCAGAGGATATCAGTTTTCTATCACAATTCCCTTGCGATTTCGAGAAGTCAGTGCGTGCTCTAAATTTTGGCTCTGTGAATGACTTCATGCCTCTTTTCTGTCTTGTTGGCTTCATTTTTATTACTCCCCTACCTTTGCTGGTAAACTTTGTGAAAGACAATTTAGTCTGGCAGCTATCTGTTACTCCACACAATACATTTCTCTATCACCATGTCCTGCTCTCACTTACACTCTACCTGAAAATTTTAACAATTAGGCTTGCCTCCATGACTTGAATTTATAAAAGAGTTGATGGGCTTCCAGAAGGTAGGTCATCTACCTGCACAGAGAGACTGCGACACCAGTGCTCTCCAAGGATGCTTAATAGCTACAAGTAACCCTAATTAGCAAGAGGAACCAGAAATAAAGACATCAGGATGGACATCTGGTGCAGTTTCCCAATCCCTACTTCTTCAAAATGTAACTTGCAGGCAAATATTGTAAATTGAGAGGTAATCCTCCTGTGTTTTAATGGATCATGCATTGTGAAGAGCATATTTTGATGACTTGCCTCTATGTATAAACAAACTTCATCTTTTGTTCCTGTTTATGCTTAAAATTAAAAGGTACTTAGAAGTTCATAAACCAGAAAACCTGTCCATTAATTTCCTTACTGCTACAATAATGATGTCTTATGTACTATGAAATTATTTCTACAGGAGTCAAACTACAGTTATGGGAAAACTGTGTATGTATAGTGGCAGCAAGCAGTTGTCAGAACAGGAAAAGGTCAGTTGAAGGTTTTTTGCACTGAGTGTGGTATCAGGAAACTTGGAGGAAGCAAGTGTCTGAAGCATTGAAATATCACATGGCACTATTTATTGAATTAATTTTTATCTGAACTAGGGAAATTCAGGTCTGCATTGTTCTGGCTACCAGTTCTCTCCACTGAAAGTTGCTATGTCTTTATTTCCTGGACTGCTTGTTGTGTTATTTCATTTCTGCCTCCACATAGTATTTATGACCAAATCATCAGCCTAGCCTAACCTAGGATAGTCTAAGCAGACTGAGCTCCTTAATCCCCTTCATGGTTCTTCCTAAAGGCTTTACCAACCTTCCTGGAAGTATAGACACCAGAGCTGTACACAGTAATGAAGCAGGTGCCACTTAACTCTGTTAGCTTCAGCCTCACATGGTGGTTCCTGTTGTCCTCCCCTTTCATTTTACATTCAGTTTCAGTCTTTCATAGGACCAAGTTGTCCACCACATCCATACAGCCTGCAGTCGTCATTACTGCCATCTCATTTCATTGCTGGCTGTCCCAAAAATGTAAGTCTTTAGTGACACTCACTTTACTGATAAGCTTGGCTGATCTGTCCCACAATGTGTAGTATCTGTGGATTTTCCCAGTAATTATATGATATCATTCAAAGAAATGTTGAATGGCTTTGAAGCCATCAGCTGGTGTCCATCAGTCTCCCATGCACATGTTCCCCACCAGAAAATTCGGACTAGCTGAAACTGAAGCATTTTGTAAATTCGTATTATTTTTATTTCTTTTTCAATCTTAGAAAACTTTTTAAAAAGTCAAAGTAAACCGAAGGAGCTTTTGAAAATACCCATTTTTTTCAATCAAAAATTGCAGTTTTATTTTTCAGAAAAGTTTTTAAAATGTTTGTAAACCAAACTGAACACTTTCATTTCAGATCAAACAGAAGTTTTTCATAGCCCAAAATAGAGAGCTAATCTTTTGGGTCATGCTTCAAAATGTCTTGTTTTTAATTACCCCCAACTTGTCCTTCTTCCTATGCTTTCTGTGCTTCCTGTGCTTCCTCCTGTGTGGGGCAGCAGAAGCCCCACAGCATTCAAACTGTCCACCATCTCATGGAAAGTCTGGTGAAGGATATAAAATAGCTCATGAGAATTACTGTGTCATGCTCCAGGTTGCTGCACTTTGGCTTGTCATTTTTTATGCATCCCAGGAAAAAAAAAGCATGAAAACACATAAGGTAAAGTATTCCTCTCGGGAAAAAACTCATAAACAATTATGATCTGAAAAAATACAGAGGAAATTACTTGCAGCTTTTTAGAAGCTGTATTTTTAAATGTTCCAGTAGTACTCTTGATGTTTTCTCCACACATTTTGCTTTTCTTTTTGTAGGCCTTCCAGGCTGAAATTTATTAATGGCCCACAATAAAGTCAGAGATAATCCAGTATAAAAAAAAAAGAAGAAGAAGACAATTAAAACTGAAGTGAATTTGCACCTCTTACTCATGCCAAGAGCATCCTCTAGTTTCAAGTTAAATTACATGTATACAACTATTAGTAGTTTCCGCTAGTGAGCACTAAATAGTTCAAGAACACACCAGCTACCCACACACTGCCACATATTTTTCCCTGATTAATTTAATTATCATGCTTTATTAAAATGGAGTAAGTAATTAAAATATACATCAGAGGTGAATTTTTATGTCTTTGTGCTTTATTTACATTTTTCTGGGAGCAAAGGTCATGGCTACTTTTTTCTATTACCTTGCAAGACCTCTCAAGGTCTTGCTCTCATCCTCTATTTCCACCATTTTTCTTCTTTTCCTCTTTTTTTTTTCTTCCCTGGCTTTTTGCTATGTCATAGTTCTATATATAATTGTATCATCCAGAAAAGGTCTGGGTTTAACCTTATTTTCTATGGACGCTTTTGTTTCTGTGTCATTCAATTTGAATGCTTTGACTTGGTTTCTTTCAGTAAATAATTTCAAAATTATGACATTTATTCATGAAAGTATTATAAGATACAAAAAAAAAAAAAAGTTCATAAGAAAATTCAAATGGTTAATTAACCAACAACATGAAAAAGGCAGAAAGAAGAAAAACATAAAATTCTACCTACAAGAAGGGACTTTTTTATTTTTTCTTATAGAATGATAGATTTCTTGAAAACAAATTTCAGTATGCACTTAATATTTCTACTTCTTGCCTAGGGAATGCCCAACATCTGTTCATTGGCTTTCATTCCAGAAAACACCTTTCTTACCGCAAGAACATGTAATACCAAGTGTGCACTTGAAACCCCCTGAACAGGAAACCCATTAATCGAGTTTAAAAATGTATTAATTGGTTCCCGTAACTAGGCCATCCGTCACAAGAAGATGAAAAGCTATGTGAAAAGAGGCTTTCATTTGTGAATTGGGAAATACTTTTTGGTCTTTTTAGTGTTTTAAGTCCTTATTATTTCCAAAGACAATATTTTTTTCTTCCAGGTGCCTGCCACTTCCACTCAGAAGGGGGCATATACCATAGCGGCAAACGCTCTTTGATACATGGTACAACATATTCTCATTCCGTATTGTTTTCAAACCAAAAATCCACATTCTGAAAGGGTCATATGCAGCTAATTCCTATAGAAATCAGTGACATTCAGCTGCATGAATAATAACTAAAAATATGGTCAATGAGTCTATCCTCCCAAATACAGAGATGAAAAAAGAAAAAATATTTTAGTCCTTCTGGATTATATTCCAAACACAAAAAAGGGGTCCTGAGGTAACCCTGTCTCCTGGCCGTTGGGTTTTAGGTTCTCACCATATTAAAGCCGCTTTTGTTGAAAACGCCTCGGGGTTTGCTTATTCCAGATCTGGAGATGTCAGTGGGATGCAGGATTCACTGCTCATCTGGAGAAGAACTGGTTAGGTGGGAAAATAGGGCATTATCCTGATATACCCCATATTATTTTAAGAGAGAGTGAAGGACTAGAGAGCACATCTGGCAGCTGTGGTACATTGTTGTTGGGAAGATCAGAGTTATGATCAATATGTTCCCGTGCTGGAGGAAGTGTTAATATTCTGGGGCCAATAGGAAAAGCCCTACAGAAAAAGGTTCTCCCAAAATTTTCAGTCATATCTGCAATCAATGCTGTTCCCAAATTTTATGCTTTTGGTGTTGGTTCTTTGTTTTGTTTCATTTTTGTTTTGGGGGTTTTGCTTTCTTTTGTTTTTGTTTGGACTGAAGCTGTCAAGTTCTCTGCCCAGACTGAATTTACATCTTCTTCCTGCAGCTTACAACTTGTAAAAATCATTGAGGATATAACTATCAACATGAGGGAAATAAAACCTGGAGCATGGCAACTAATCAGACAAGAACCAGAATATTTCAAGTAACAATTTGTGTAAACTTAGTCTTGAAAGAGCTGAGTGAAAACCTTACATACTGATGGCTCCCACTTAGCAGGGTTTATCCCTGGTACTATTTGCCAGGGTGCCTCACACCTGGCCAGTATCAACAGACAACTTTTCCCCAGAAGACAGCATAACAAATCATGCTTAGACCACGAGAAGGATTTGAACCTAGGATTTTAAGTACTATGAGCACTAACCTCTACATCTTGAGTAAAAGAAATGAGCTTCTTACCTGGTAGCAGTTCTTCAGAGGTGTCATAAAGAGCTACCAGATGGAGCCTTGTGCATCACACAGTCATTTCTATTGGTCCTACAAGTCTCAAGAATCATGTGTCAGATTTCTGACTATCATGCATTAGTGTTTCTTCTGCCTATGATATTCAGATCATTCACGTAGCAGTGGTGGCATTTTCATTAGCTGGATTATCCCCAAAAATGCTTATACTTCAGAGTATTAACATTAATAGACATCTTGATAACAAGACTGAAACAATAGTTTTCGTATTTGTCATAGTAAATGCCCCAATCCTGAGCCAATACAAACTTCTTTATAAAAGTAGTCTCCAGGAAAGTACTTCTTGATAGTCATTGTCCAGCCAAACACTCTGTAACAAGACACGTCCTAAACTTAGCGGGAATTCCTAAAAAAATTGAAATTCAAAAATTAGAAGTTCAGGACCAGATGGAACTTGGTTCTGAAACAAGGTAAAAATGTGACTTCCTGTTTATAGGCTAAACAAATGTTCCTCTATAAACAGTACTTTGGGAGAACCAAATCAGGATTATGTAGCTTCATTGTGCATTGTGAAGTATCCCAAGCAGAACAGGGAGCTGGCTGGAAGAGAAGATGGGAACTTGGCAAGCACCATGCAGGCAATCTGGAGCCAGGGATATTTATCATGATCACATAACTGAAGATCTAAAAAGTATCCACATGCAAATGGAAACTTAATAGATAAATCAATCCCTAAAAAAGCATTTTCCAGGAATTTTGAGAATTGCATATTTTTCATTGTCCCAAGTTTTTATTACCATTATTTTTAACAAATACAATCTTCAACCCTAAGGGGAAAAAAAAAAAAAAAAAAGGATCTTTACAATTTCTTGGTGTTCATCTCAGATACCAACCCTATTTTCAAAAGGGGACCTAGAAATTTCTGGAGGTAGAGGAAGAGGTCTAGTATTAGGTATGCAAAAACTGAGGCATGCATAACTACTCATATCGGCTTACTATTGTGGTGGCAACAGTTCTGCATGTTGGTGTGCAATACATATATTCACCTTCTGTAACTGAGAGCTTAAGGTCTAAAATGCACATTCAATTAACAACATGTGCTTGATTAAGAAGAAATGGTATTAACTTAATCTCAGTTATCCCTGTCTCTTCTCCACATTAGGTACTGTGGAGAAAAGGCTAGTTGAATAATGGTTCTTATAATATTGGCATCTTCCTAGATGTGACTGAGTTTTAAAATGAATAAAGCTTCTAGCTCTACAGGTTACAAAGAAAACTGGGAAGACAGAATCCCAGCAGCTTCCACACACACACTCACAAAAGGCAAATAAAAAGAACCCAAAACTTCTTTACAGTTACATCTCTCTCTTTTTAAATCAACTTGGTGATATTTCAGATCTTGGCCTATGTTGTATTTTGGGCTTTTTAAAAAGCTCAGAGTTTGGAACAAGATTGCTGCTGCTTCCCAAAAAAAGGTTACTTTGGATGAGGCATAAATAAGGGCTGGGCACCCTGTGAGGGTGCATAGGAAAAGTCTTGAAGCCTGGAGTAGCAAGGAACAGAAAGTACTGCGGTTTGTAGTGAATCATGGAGGTATTTACTGACTTTAAAAGCAGAGAATTTATGGATTTTTGAAAGTTATAGATAAATGACAGAAAAATAAGAAAATAGTTCCAAAGCATGAAAACTCTGCAGGTAAAGCTTGAAGTCATTACTTTATGAATAAACCTGCTGCTGCTCAGTCAGCACTCCCTCTTCCTGTACTCTTATTCTGACACAGTCCCTGTTTGGAGTTTACATCCTTTCTTTCCCCTGTTCTTATGGAGATAAAAACCTAATGGCATTAACGAGATCATAAGACATTTACTATGCCATAAAACACTGAAACCAGCCTTGAACATTTGGAATTCTTTTTTATTTGCAGATATTTTATTAGAACGTTAACAATGGTCTCAGAAGTTTTAATGTTTCAATTATTTGGCACTGTTTCGGTTTGAAGTATTTTTTTTATCCATTTGTTTTTGCTTCATTTTATTTTATTTTTTTTGATTTTTTTTTTTCAGATGACCTAGAGGCATAAGAAGAAAAAGTTCTTGATGCAAGATGATGAATGGCCCTGAAGCTATGACAGAATGGAATTTGGGAAAAAAAAATATTACCCATAACAAAGAACTTTATAGTAGCTACCCTAATCACTCCCTATGCTTCCTGAATTTGGTACAGGTACAGAGGATAAATTACAGGGATGAATACGAATTTTCTGACATTTTTCTCCTTTGGACTGTTCCATAAACATCAGTTTCTACAGAGGAAGTTGATTTATCCCCTTTCTCAATATCTATTCAACATATTACTTAAGGACATGCTTAAATATCCTTAATCACATATTTAGTTGTTTTGATAGATTTGGGTATAATACTCCAGTATGTTCTAAAAGTATTCAAGTGCTTAAGTGCTTTGCTGAATGAGGTGATAGAAGCAGGAAACATAGGCCTGAAATGTGTGTACTACTTACACAGCAGAAATTCCATGCAAAAGTTACCTATCCCCCTTACTATCCATATAGCTCTGTTGGGAGTATAAAACTTGACACTCTGGGATTTACCACAACCAGAAACCAGTGCTGAATGCTGCAAGAGAACTTGAGATTTCTTTTCTAGCAACACACAGCTGATCCTGTCTGCCTCTCCAATCGATCAACAACAAACGCACCTTAAGCCTGGAAGTTGTCCAGGGTTTTTCTTACATGCCTTGGGTCACAGAATAATTGAAAGCATTTCAATCTTTTTTTCTTTAATAAAGTTTTGCTTAAGTCTATAATGCATGATACTATAAAATAATCTCATGATTATACTGTGTGATTCATGTCCTTCAGCTTTTGCTTCCATTCTGTAGTGAATCTAACTATCCTACCTCTCCCTGAAGTATCATGCATTTCCCTTTTGAAGTCAGACAGCACAATCATTTTATAGGGTAGCATGAAATTACTTAATTTAGTTTTATTACATAATATACTTTTAAATCCTGAAAACATAAAGTTCCACACACAATTTTATTTCCTTTACGTCTGTTCATTTTAAGAAAAATATCCATCTGGAACTGTTCTATGCATAGTTCTAGAAATTGCTAAATTAGTTATGCTTCTCCACAGAATGAAGTAGAGGGTTTGCCTTTGCAGGTGCAGCTGTTCAAGGAAAGGAAAACAGATCTGCAAGCAGAGAGTTTTGTCAGTTCTTTCAAAATTATTTTTCATATTCTTGAAATGACCTTGTGCTATTTAGTCTCCTAAGCTCCCATGCCATACACCAATAATACCCTAGGAATGGATGGGCAGAGACAGCCTGTCAGTCACCCTGCCTCTTGCTGCCATAACTTAAATAGATGCCTACAGAAAGGCCCATTTCAAGAGGGAAATCAGTGCATCCAGGACAAGAGAAGTGCATTTGCAAGTCTGGTTCTGGAAATGTAAGTCATACAGCATCAAGATCTTGAGAGCAATAAATAACACCTCTGTAAAATCCACCATGATCTACTATGCTTTCTAGACATTACTGCAGGACTATCAAGGAGGTGCTAAACATTTCAATACTGTGAGCCCTAAGCCTCGCTGTACTAAGAAATCACAGCAAAGAAAAGGATGACGGTTGTATGCCCAGAATATTCATCTGTTTCCCAAGCTTTATGAAACACACAACATATCACAATGGTTTTTGCCTTTGCACTAGAGAATTAGAGATCAACAATGATTTGCCTACAGATTGCTACTAAAAACAGGGCACACAGTGGATCTGTCATGGAAAAAAATGGTGAGACATTGTGTCCATAAAAGCGCATTTTATGGAATCTGATTTTTTATTACAGACAAATGAAAACTGGCATGTCATCTAGATTTACAAACACAAATTTTCTTTGAGTAATTAAGAAACAAGTTTTTAATTAAAAGAGTCCAGAATCTGGCACAAGTGCTTTTCCCAAATACATTAACAACACAGTAATGACAGTGGTACACACTAGCAGGCAGAATTTGATGACTAGAACCAGCTATTTTACCCAAAGCCTGCCTCACTGAAACTTTATTTTGGGAACTGAAGCATAATTTCCCAAGTGTTATCATTTTATGGTATAATAAACATTTGAATTGTAAATATGAGATTCTGGGAAAAGCTTTCTTTAATGTTGCTTAAAACATTTACTTTTTTTTCAGATTTAGTACCTTTTGTCTTGAATTGCAGTTAAAACAAAGGTCAGTGAATTCAGCTCCAGTATGCTTATATCACTGCACTTCCCCCACAAGTTATAACCAGGAGTAAAGAAGCAAAAAAGAAGATTGTAAAGTGGGACTATTAAGGCCTACCACTTATTTATTTCCAGTGTTATTCAAGACCTACAAAATTTTCAAGTTTAGAAGAGTTATTCTCCACAGTAATTTAAAATAGATTCTACTAGTCCCTATAATCTGGATCTCTGGTCAAATTGTGTTTTAATAGTGCCGATATTCCACCAACAGTGTCAATTGCCACTCAGTAAATTATTTCTGCTTAAATGTCCTATTCTTCCTGGCCACTTAGCTTTTGGATATACTTAGTTAACTTACTTCTGACCCTGCAGATACTCTAAATCAGGATACAGCCATTGGTACTTGCTGTACCAATGAGAGAGAAGGTGTATCTGAAATCAATCCTGATGTTTCAGTCAGTGCCTCAAAGCTAACCACCTGGAGCTAGGAATTAGAAAAGTGATCAAGACACTGAAACCGCGCAGCTTTGGCCAGCCGGATCACAATTCCCACAGCTGCTCTGCAGAGCTGAAGTACTTACCTGCCAGTACGTATGGCTTCAAGCTGCACAACCCGAGGGGGGTGATCCCAGCACCCCCACGCAGGTTGCCTCTACTCGTGGTGGCAGCTCCAGTGCTGGCAGTACCGTGCTACTTGCAGTCTCACCCAGAGGCTCAGCCCCTGGATGACAGGAGCCATGTGGAGGGCAATGGTCATGCGGAGGAGGTGTTTCACGGACTTTCTCCACCGTGACCCAGAGTCAGTGCCTGAACATGTCACCCTTCCCCTCACCCCACGAACACAGCAACCACCCCCCTCTTTCCTCCAGCACCTTATTCCATGGCCATTTTTGGAAGGTGATGGCAGCTCTTCCACCAAACTGATACCCTCTCAAAATTTAGAAAGTGGTAGATCGTTTCATTAGATGTTAAGGATTTCTGAGACAGCAATTCATACATACACTTTGTGCAGCGTTTGCATAGTAAATGCAACATCTTCCACAAGTCTCTGCTCAGACAATGCAGAAAGCACCTGAACTTGTGCTAGAGTAGTGCCACAAACTCTTTTTCTTCCTTGAAGTTGAAGGGGGAAAAATTGAAACTGATATAGGTAACAGCTGATGACTTGAAAAGCTGAAGTACACTACACACACACATACACACAGAGAAGTCAGTGGGCTGTTCTCAGATACACAAAAACATGTTTGTTCTAAATTTTTCTAGATTCTGCAAAAAATAACAGAAGCTCCCTACAGCAGGCATATAAGAGAAGAATGTAAAAGAGGTGTGACCAAAAGTCAGACCCATTTAGAAATAGAAATATTGTCAAGTCTGTACAAAGCAAATTATGTGTAGAGTTGCCAAATTCAAACATTATGGACATTCAGAGAGAATATACATGCATTTTATGCTAACCAGCAAGATGAATTACACCGATTGACTGCCCTCACGTACCTCCATAAGCCCAGTCTGCTGCTTCCTTTTTTTTCTGTCACTACTAAACTGTGATTGAAAATCAAATTTTGTCTTTGCAGTCTCAGAGATATTCAAGGCCACTTTGTGACTTCAAGCTCTTTTAAAATTACAGCCATCCAGCCTGTAAATTCAGAGATACATGAAAACTGCCGTAACAGACAAGGTGTGTCTGCCAGCTCTGCAGAGAAGGAATGATCAAATCAGAATGATGCACTTCAGGTAAAACAAATTCCAGTGCTCTGATGGCTACTCTGTAAAAAGCTCACCAAAAGAGATTGAAAGATTAGAGAGAGCAGGCAAAGGCAAATGTTGAAGTCTTGCAAATGTATTACAGCCAGTCTGTATTTCAGCTTCAATTGACAGTTTTCAGCTCTGCAGGACTGGGTTGGCTGTGACCAATCACAGTGCTACGTGAAGAGCACAGACAGCATTAAGCCTCATACAGCCAAAAACAAAGGCTTCATCTTAGTTTCTGCTGTAGGTGTGCTTAGACTCACCCTTGTGCAGGTCAGAACTGTAACTGCAGGCTCAAGCGTCTTCTTTCTTCAATGAGCCAAACCAGAAATCTCAGATCCAAGTCTTCTTGGACGACAGACTCTGAAAATCCAAATCCGAATCCAAATTTAGTCAATTACAGTGGTTTTAATTTGGCTTTTGGATTCAGCCTGTTATGGAAAAAGATTAAAGCTGCACAGTAAATCTCAGAACAAAGCCTGGTGAAAGATTCTTACTCCATCATAATTTTACAGACATAAAAGCCGTCCCCTTTCAAAGCCAGCAACATCTCTCGCAAAACAGGATGTCATCAGTTTTCATCTTGCCCAAACTCCCCAGAGGGGACAACTGATGCTGTAAAGTGAACATCCCCTGCCCCAGTGGGATGTGCACACCTGAGATTTGTACCCAGGCTCCCCAAGGAGCTCATGGAAGAGCACTGGTGCCATGCCCCGGCTAGTTAGCTGACCGAGAAGACACTGAAGCCCACCAAGTTCATAGCAGGACCTGGATCTTGGCCTCCTGCATCCCAAAGCAACATCCCAGCCACCCAGCTGTTTCTCCAAAATGTTTCTGGCTTGATTTCTTCTGGTGAAATTCTTCCACAGACAGGTCCAACATGACGCTCCTACCTCCAACATCAGTGCCTTAGCATCTTGGCAGGTGATTCAAACCTTTCCCTTTTTCTGTTCCTTTCTGCAAAACGGAATAGCTTCAAAGGGAAATACAGTCACCTTCCCTCTCCTGCCCAGGTGTCTGTATTATTACCCCCAGGGCAGTACAGTCACTTGGCTTTTCTGGGATGTGTGTTAAAATCTTTCACCTAAATCAGAACTCAAAGCTCAAAGGGCCACCAGTACAATGCAGTGCTACCATCTTCATCAGTGCCAGTAATTAGTATTATGCTCTGTGCCACACAGCTACTCTTTCAGAGGGCCACCTAGGTCCTGCAGCTCAAGGGATGCCCAGTCTAAGACTCCCACAAAGCTTTAAAAATTAGCTCATGATGATGACACCAGGACCTTGGCACAGCTACCAGAATCATGACTACTCACAGGTTTAGGCAGCTGCTGAGAGTTTTTTGAGGTCCTCTGTAGTGTATGGTGCTGAAAGTGGCGGTTAGATGCTGCTGTGTGGATTCAGTTCTTAGAACCCTGATTCAATTACAGCATTTATTTGTACATTTTAAGTTTACTCTAAACCAGCACAGTCCCCTCAAAGCTAACTGTATTCATCACACACTTAAATTTGGGCACGTCTAAGCTCTTTGCTGAATCAGAATCAAGACAAAATAGCTGTCACTGACAATTAAATGTCCAAACGTAAGTATAAAACCACTACTAACGTTGCAAAGGAAATACTTATGTAAAGAAAAAAATAAAAATAAAAAAGAATAAAAAAACAACTTAGGGCATGTTAAAGAAAGTGACTGGACAATAGTTTTGAACAGTAAATGTAGAAAGATATATAAAGTACACTTCTTTAACAATTAGTGATTTAGATTGCTGTCCATTTTCTGTATTTACTCAAACCTAATTTCTCAGCTCAATGACCACAATATCATATTATTAGAATCCTAGGGAAAGGGCATATTCTTCACATTTAGCAACAATTCTGCATTTGCACACACAAGGAGTTGCAGTTCCTGGTAAATCTATGCTATCTCTATTTCTGTGTTGAAGAAATTACAGGTTATTAGTTGACTAGGTACACAATACATTCATTTTTATTGTTTCTCCTGCAAATGGTAGTTTTTTTCCTGAAACATCCCCATCCAGAAAGAAAAAGAAAAACCCTAAGGCAGTAGTCTGGGCAGTGGGCAAATGCATTTTCAGGATATTTTGAGTAGAAAAAAGCAGACCTTGTCCACAGCTAACTAATCACTGTCCACACCCTCTTGCAGCCCTTTATCAGTATTGTAAGCCTGCAAAAAGCAGTGGATGTTTGATAGCTGGTGATAAAAATTCTTATTTTTTCAGATTAGCTGTAAAACAGCTAATGTATCCCCTCCGTTTGCTCATCCAGACAGTTTTTATTATTGCCGCTGTGGAAGGAAACTTGTTTATCTGTGAGTACAGATGTGGTCATTTGCAGAGATGGCAAACCAGAAAATAATTGCTTACCAATGTGCTTTCTTTTGTTTGCCCTTTTTCAGAGAATTCCTTCTGGGTTTATAGATGCGATTATGAGTTACTGTTAGGACTACATTACAAAAATCCACTATCACATCTCCTACATAATCACACCGACTCCCCACTGATGACTGGGTGGTTTATGGTTTTTTTTTGTTTGTTTTTTTTTTTGGAATTAGCTATTTATTCCAAACCTCCCTCTTACTGTTACTCACTCAGAAAACCTGACCTTACTTCCCTAGCAGACAGCCCACTGGTGCGTGCCGGTGCTGGAAATGTGCAACTTACTTTTCCTTATCTGCTTCACAGCTTTCTTTTCTATTACCTGCTAGAATAGGGACAACTGTTGCGTTACAATTAAGAGTCTTTCTAATCAGTTTGTTCATCCAAGCTATCTGCTAACATCGCATACAGACAAGATAAACAGGCAATTACCATGGAGAACATTTGCTAGACAAAGCTATAATTAATAATAAATGAAACTGAGTTCCCAACTACTTAAATACAGTAGTTATTAATTATCATGCGGCCCCAAGCTGTTTGTGTAGAGTATATAATTTACAATTCTGCATGATCTCAGCTATATTCCCTGAAGCCTCCAGAGCTATCTTTTGCATAACTTTAAACTCCAGTATGGTGGTTGTGAAAATTGCTGCTGGCTTTTGCCCCAGCTCTTTCCATTATAATGCCAAGAAATGCAATCTTGTATTTATGTGGAAGAAATTACAACTTTTAAACACCAACATATAGCAAATGCCAGAATTATAGCATACAATTGAATTAAATCTGGCTGGCAGACCTGTTTTTGTCACCTGTCATATGCAATCAGCATCCAGCTGTACAATAAGCAATGCAGTGGTAGCCAGCGGTGTCCTACATATTGTTCACTTAAAAAATTATTAACAGGTCTGTTTTCATCACCACGCAGCTTTACCAGCCAGTTTCCCAAGTACTATGTAATTTAAACTCTTATTGCGCACAGTATCACTCCTTCAAAAAAAAAAATTAGCTATTCTACATAACATAAAACCAGGTATCTTTCATTCTAGTGGTCACGGTGTCATTGCAGATCCACAGACCATCCAATGCCTTCGACGTTTATGTGCTGTCCAGGAGAGGGGGACCATGTAACACTAGGCTGCTGGCAACAATAGTCATACTACATTTTTACAACAATACACTCCGCAGCCCCAAGATTATCACTTGCTTCCACACCTTCATTTCTCACTATATTTCTTTCAAATGGGTTCAAAAAGCCATAAGTCTTCTCCTGGAGTCTTACTGAATTTAGACTACTGACAATACTGTGTGTTTTCAGTAACCAAGACAAGACGTTTTCAGAACAGTCCTGTTGGTGTTTGCCTGGTACTTACGGACTTAAGGACATAAAGACTCTGGTCTAGAATGGAAAAACACAGCATTCATGTACATCAGCTCTGGTGGCTTTACTCACCCCTTTCTCCCAACATATCTGAGATCTGTCTTTGTCTCTCACTTTCATGGGCTACAGAGCTGCAGTGCCCTAAACCCTAGGTCCTTCTTTAAAATGTCATTATTACATTTTTACATCTTCTGACTGCTTTGTCAGCCACTCCCTGAGAGAAAACACCCAGTGGATGATCTTCTAGTCCATCTTCAACTAATAGAAGTCTACCTTCTATTTTTCTGTCCTTAGTAATTTACTCATACCTATGAGACTTGCCCGCCTGTTCTACATCCTTGTCTCACTTCTCTGTCCCACTGAAGACATTGAATCTCAGTCTTGGCTTGGCCCAGTTAGAAAAAGGTCAGTGAAAAAGCTAAATTATTGAGAAAATATATAAACAGCCCCACATTCTCTACAAATGCCCGATTAAGTGATTTAAAAAGGCACTGTCTCCATGAAATGCAACATCTGTGTGTTAGCTGGTACCCCATAATGTTCCCTATGTCATTTTCTTTTAATATGATTAATTTCTTATGATGAGTCAGGTTGGTAATAAGCATGGTAATTGCCATAAACCATATAATGATTTCTCTATATGGCATAATCCTGCTGTTGACCTTGCCAATTGTACATAAGAAGTAAAGGCAATCTTTAGCCCAAAGTAAATATATGTAGGTTCAAATTCTAGTCTTTGGAAATGCATATATTTAACTAAAAGTTGTAACAGGATCTTTGGCCTCTGTGGCGTACCACAAATGGCAGACTTGAAATTATCTGGGTGTCATGATGGCAACAGTGGCCAGGTGCTTATTGCAGCCATGGTCTGAGCCCATAACTGGATGCAGATAACTGTTAGGTGGCATATTGTGACTTATTCTGTGGGGTTTTTGTGGGTTTAAGCTGCACATTGTTAGGGACTTCCCATAGTAATTAAAAAAAGTAAAAATAAAAGAAATAATTAAAACCTAATATTTTTGCATATCTTTAATGACTTTGACTTTGTTCAAAAATTAAATCTAAATGCCATGCAAAGGAGCCAGGTGAAGTGATCATAAATCCCAAAATTGCTAAAAAACAATTGCTAAATTCCTAATACTGACCTCCTTATCAGTGCTGTAAATCTGATGTTGGCAAAGCATTTCTGGTTCAGGAAACTCATCCTCCAAACCACAGAAGACTGTGGTGGAAAAGACTAAACCTGCACTCTTGCTCCCTACAGCTCCCTCAGACATCAGGTCCTTTGCCACTGCCTTCTGCCATGTGAGAGTTAGAGGCAGCAACAAGGTGGCCGGTTTGAGTCAACATCCCATGTACCTGGGAAGCCACTACTTGAACCAGTGAACACTATTAGGTGTGAGTGGCAAGACCGCAGACAGCATCGATGGGAGCTCTTATGGAGGTAAGGAGAGGAGAGGTGAGGTGAGGCAGTGGGTGCTTTCCCAAAAGGAGCTGTCACTACAGCAAGGACATAATATTCTGGCAAGTACGGTAAAAAAGACTTGGCAATAGCTCAGACAACCCAGTACAGTCCAAAATCAGAGGAATGGAGAATTTGGGAAATCTGGAATTGTGCCAGTAAAAAATGCATTTTGTTGTGGTCAGTCACTGTCAGGATGTTTCACCTTTGGTCATGGATGCAATTATGTAATGTAATGTAATACATCAGATTTGTAATGATCATGATGGCAGCTAACTCTTGAGGGAGGATGCTAATAGATTTCTTCATGGTGCAGGGAAAAATCACTGAAATTTTATATTTTAGCATGTGATAACCTGCCTGGAGGTCCCTGATGAGAAATTCAAGCAGAATTTCTGCCACTAGAGTTAGAAAGTCAGCTGAAGACGGTGGCTGCTGAAAGTCTGCTGTTGATGATATTCAGGTAAATCAGCGATAGCACACACTAACACACAGAGTTAGAGAGATTTTTTCTTTGGTAATGGAGGAAAAAAGTGACTCAGACATTAAGTGTGTACAAGACAACCAAAACACGCAGGAGCTGCCACTCCAGGTTAGACCCACAGTCCTTCTTAATGAATATGCTGAACAGCTGGTACACTACAGCTTTACTATCTTGTACATAGGGTTAGTGCTTTTACTTTTTCTCCAGAATACAAGATAACAGTCCTGTCCAACAAAGCTATTTCTTTTTGTTCTTGTGTGAGAATAACTCTAAAGGCAAGCCTTTGGATCCAACCTCTCTTTTGTTTGTTTTGAGAAGCCTTTAGGTCAGAAATTTAGATCTTCTGGTTGAAAACAATGTACAACTAACCTTGTCTGTAGCCAACTATATTTATCAGCAATACATTTTTTCTGTAAATGTATGCATAAAAAAGAATATTGTTTTTTTAAAAGCAGGTTAGAATCAAAAGACCTTTCCTAACCTCTTGAAATATCTCTCAACTCTAAACTTAAATAGTTCTGCAAATACTAGCAGTAAGAAAGAAATGTCTATTCTGTATGAAAACCTTGCTGGTCATATGACTGGTTTACATATTGTCCATGCAGCTGACAATCTTTAAACAACCCCCACTATAGTATGAGAGGCACAAGTGCTCAGCAGTTAGTTATAACAGCTGGATCATATTTATCATCTGCATGTTTCTCAAAATACCTCAGTGGTAGAACTGCTTTTACAATTTTACTCACCAAAAAAAAATTATATTTATTAGTTCTGCTTGTCCTTTTAAGTCTTCTTCCACTTAACTATAAACGTTAACAGTGTGGCAGGAAAAAATTTTTTCATCTGTCTGTGTAGTCTGAAAACAATTTGTGTGTCTTTGTATATCTAAAATTGCACAGTGAAACGCAAAAAGACCTATGATACAATTGTTTTCTCACAAACAGTTTTAAAAGACTTAAATTTTATGTTTTTTCTTTAGGAAAAAAAAATGTTATCATTTCTTAGGTTTTTCCAAAATTAGCTTTCAATTTGTTTGAAAAGTTTTTAAGAGGGATAACCTGGTCCCACTAAAGTCAATGGAAGTTTACTAAATGACAGCAATGGTGGCAGCATTTCATCTTAGCTAACAGATTCAGATAACAGATAAATGTTATCTGAATTTCAGAACCCAATACTGGTATGAAGTCCAGATATAAAATCTCCTTGATACTACTTCATGAAAATTAGTATTTTTTTTTTGTAGCTGTTTACATTTTTTAATGTTAAAAGTTTTGTTTGCATTTTCCCATAAAGTTTAAAAAATCCCTGAAAAATGATACCCATTTTAAAATCATCTATGCTGTTAGCTAATTTCTTTTGTAATGAAGTAAAAGCAGGAACCATGAAAATGGGAGGCAGTTAAAATATTAGCCTGCAATGATAACCATTTCACTATTTTGGAATAGGTGTTTTCTTAATTTGAAACTCTTTTGTTAAGTTCTGAGCTTGAAAGTTACAGTTTCTGACACTGATCTACAGGATCTCACCTTCTCTCATGGTATCGTCTGGGGAAAAAGGGGCAGTCATTTTTTTATGTCATCTTCCATCTCATAAACACTAAGCACCCGTGCCTACATCACTTTTTTTCTGTTCCAGGATGTGTTGTCACAGCAGAAAGCTAACTTGGAGATATAATCTCAAAATACCTCAAGTTATTCAATTTTTTAAAACATTATACCCTTCACATCAGTAACACACACAGATATTTCTCTGTCACTGGCAATGGCAGCAGTCCCAGGAGCTCTGAACAGCACAGACTGAGAAAGGGCAAACTGTTCAGTCCTGAACAAACCTTTTTTCTTTTGCACTGGTAAATCAAATGTTTGTCCTTATGAATTACAACAAGTCACAAAATTCACTAGACAAACAGTCAGTCCTCATGTGGGTCTGGAGATCTTGTTCCACATGAAAAATCATCAAGAGGAGAAACTAAAACAAACAAAACAACAAAAACAGAAGAGATTGCTATTTGCATGGCAGTTCTTTCAGGAAGCAAGATGTTTATGTCCATAACTCACTGTGCACTGACCCTACTCTGTTGGTAACTTGACAATATACTTGGGCCCAACAATACAATTCAGCTAGTTTTCAGTACAGTTCACTGTCTGCTCATCTAGCACATACTTCATCAGCTTCTCTGTAAGGACAAAGTCTAGAAAACCTTCCTGAAGTCAAGGTGGGCAATACTCGCTGCTCATCTACTAAGCTAGTCATTTCATTGCAGAAGGTTATCAGGTTGGTCAGGCATGATTTCCCCTTTGTGAAGCCATGCTCACTACTCACAATCACCTTCTTGTGTTTCATGTGCCTGGAAATGGTTTCCAGAATTAGCTGCTCCACAACCTTCCCAGGGATTAAGGTGAGGCTGACCAGCCTGTAGTTCCCTTGGTTGTCCTTCCTGAATTTTTTGAAAATAGGAGTCATATTTGCTTTCCTCCACTTCTCAGAAACTTCTCACAGTGACCATGAGCATTCAGAGATAACCAAGCAATGACTTCAGCCAGCTCCCTCAGCCCCATCAGGGCCCAGAGACTTATGCATGTCCAGTTTGCTTAAGTATTCTCTAAGCTGATCCTCTTCCACCAAAGGTCTTCCTTGCTCCAGAACTTCCCCCTCATCTCTGGGTCCTTTGATTTCTGAAGGCCAGTCTTACTAGTAAAGACTGGGGAGAAGGTAACATTCAGTACCTCACTGTTTTCCGTGTGCTGTGTCACCACGTCCCCTCCTCATGCAGGAGTGAGTCCACATTTTCCCTAGGCTTCCTTTTATCACCTATGTACTTACAGAAGCCATTCTCGTTGCCTTTGACATCACTCACCAGATTCAACTCCAGCAGAATTTTCGCTTTCCTAACCCTGTCTCTGCATGCTCAGACAGTGACTCTATATTCCTCCCAGGTTACACATTCATGCTTCCATCTTCTGCATACCCTTTAAAAATGAGCAAAGAATGACTGTAGACTATATCTCCTGTTCAGTTCCTGTGCACTGGAATATCCAGTGGCCTCCCAGGAATGAATGTGACTAGATCACGAGACGATGCCTTTCAATCTCCAAGGTGTGCATACTAACTTCTGAGACTACTCATGATCATATGCATCAGCAGGTTCAGCTAGGTATAACCGACCTTGGGGAGTATTATTCTAATTAACAGCCTAGGGAACCATATCCCACAGCTGTTACACCTCCCCTCCACAGCCCTGACCTTCATTCATGAAGGTTAGCACAAAGTGACCATAGGCTGGCAGCCTAAAAAACAAAGCCACTTTCTCTTAGCTCATTGTATAATAACGCATTGAAATAATTTCTTTCAGAGAGTGATTAACAACCTAAGTTCCTAAAATGAATACTGTTCCATTCAGAAATATCTCTCTGTTGAATATTGGCATAAACCTCAGGGTATTACATTCTTGATTGAGGCTCTGAATATGGGTATTAATAAAAGGTAACATAAATGCTCCCTCCTTCTCATAACTAAAAAATAGATGGAGGAATCTGAGTTGCTTTCAGTAAAAGGCGTCATCCAAAACAAATTTTGAAGGGTTTTGTATACAGGGACACAAAGGAACTGAAGTAACTATTGCAACCCAGTAGCATTAGAGCTGTCTGAAGCCAGGTCACTGCTGTGAAGTTACCCCCTGAGCACAATCCAGTTAATTCAGTTTTGTGCAGAAAAGGCCTAAATGTCACCTTTACTGATCTCACATATTTGGATGGGATTTATCGGGTGTGTAAGGGGATAATAATATTAGAACTTTGTGTCAACTGATATTCAGAACATCACTCCATGGCAGGTTTATGTTTTATGTAGCAGAGAAAAGCTTTTGGTCTGTGGCCTTTTTTGTTCTAAACACTTTATCTTTTGCTTCTGCACCAACTTTTATTAGTCATGTGAGTTTACAGAGGAGTAGGAGATAGTCCTTTCAAATAACACCTTCAAGTTATTCAATAACAGCTGAATTCTTTCCAACACAGGGATGCACAGCAACCTAGGAAACATGACACATCTAACATAAATGTGAAACATGCTATCATATTTTAAGGAAACAGGGTCCAGGATTTAAAAAGAACTACATGTATTTTGGCATCAACAAATCATTTGCAGAGAACTCTGAAATCAAGGTCAATGTCTGATAATTTCAATTCTGTAAAATGGTATTGCCTTGGCAAGATTTTTTCAGTCTATTTCAGATGCCTTCTACCTCATCTGTCTTTCACAGACAATAAATATTTAAACCTAACATTATCACATCAAAACCTAAATGCATAGCACTCATATCATCTTCTCAAAATATATACCAGTCTCTCTCACATGACTGAATTTAAAAACAAAACTTTATTTATATCACACAAGCTTGCCTGGCTCAGTTCACAAGGGAGACAGTGCTCTTTCAGGTGCCTCCATCCAGGCAGCTGCTGCCCAGCTGGGTGGAGGTACCCAGCATTTCTGTTTTGCTGTATTGCCTGGGCACTCAGATGTTAGCATGGGCCCCTATCCCTCTCCAGCTCATGCTGCGTGCATATTGGATTCAAGTCAGGAGCCAAGCTTCAGGTAAAATGCAACTGAGAAGAGGGTAACTGCTGGACATTATCTCTGTCTTCCTCACAAGTAGAGTGGTTGCTTCTCATTATACAAAACCATGTTTGAGCATAGCTCTGAAAAACAGCATAAGCACAGACAAAGTTTCCATTTGTCATGCCTAGCAGGTGTCTCTGTTTTGATGAATGACATAGCATAGGGCAATAATTTATGCTCCCTTTGTGTGCAGGGAATCCCTGCTCAGAGTGCTCAACCCAAATTCAGGGTGCTTATGTTTCAATTCCACATTCAATTGATCATCCTTGAACCCACATCTGACAGGAGATCTACCTGAGAGGAGATCGTACGCCAGAGTGCTGGCTTTCTGAATTAAGCCTTTTTCCTACTGGACCTGCTCTGCATTGGATAACAAACAGAGCAACTAACCCCTGAGGAGAGCAGAGCATGGAAGCTGGTGCTGTGCGTCCCAGTGCCGTGCCTTAACCACTGAGCTGGGTGCCTGCTCAGCATCTCCATGGCATCAGGGATTACTACCCCATGCAACTGGGAAGAGCTTCAGGAGCAGGGGTTTAGAAAAACTTGTACTGCAACCCCTAGAGGCCTGTTAAGTGGTCAAGTTGCTGAGACATGAGTTCAGTGCTCTTGGGTAGGAGAGAGCCCTAAACTGGCATGTCCTGAATGGCAGGGGCAAATTCTAATCCTTAATTCTAGCATTTGGATCAGTCCAAGGCATGCCAGCCTTTCAGAAAAAGGAGGGGGCCTATGCAGCTTACAAGGCCCTCCCATAAACTGACAGACCTTGTAATAAGAACCAGCAGGTACATTTAAAACACTATGTTGGTTTTGAAAGATTAGAATGATACTTTATATTATGAACATGCATGAAAGTAATCTCTCATAAACTGATAGAAAAAAAAAAAAACAATAATAATGTAAAGCCAGTGAAGGGAGTAAGGCAGGTAAATTCCATAATGAATATTCTACCCTGACATAGACTTTTGTGTAGACACCACCAAACTTCCTATTTAGTTAGTCATAGACATCATATCAGGATCAGAAGTACTGCACGCCCTTGGAAATGGCTCACAATGTCAAATTCAGGTCTAGTGCTTCTACAACATTGTTACAGATATGCACATATTAACTATTCTATCAAAAATTCCTCTGAGGAGGTGGAACAGAAACTTTGAAAAGCTTTTATGTAAGCATATAAATATTTTTAGTAACTGGGTGGATTTGTCAGAGTGTAGCTTTTACTGGTAGACATGATCATTACTGAAGTACAGATAAATCCAATTTGCTGCATTATGCTGTTGCTGGTAACTGAGTAACACTGTAATTGCCATAAGGGTCCGAGCACTATAGTCAGCAAATTTCCAGGATTGTCTCATTTTCTTAAATCAGCTCTATCACAGGAACAGAAGCCACCAAAGACAGAAGCTCACAGTCTCAGGCCTTGCAGCCTGGCACTTCCTGTGGGCCTCATGAGACCTGACCTGGCAACATCTGAGAGATACTAAAAGCAGGCATTTCATTTCAGCTCAACCATATGATCTCTTAAAAACAAGGAATCCACAGAGAGGAGGAGAAGTGTTATGGGTATTTCAGTGAGGGGAAAATCTTTAGGTGGAGCACATCTTTCTGGACACACAAGCCTCCAAACACAAGAGCCAAATGTTTACCTAGTTCTCACTAGGCCCACAAGGCTGGTTTTAGGCTCTTCAACCAGGTTTAGTATTAACAGCAAAGCCTTCAAACCAAATGCCAGATTAGCAGAAATAGTAGAGTTCAGTTGCATGCTTTTTTCTTCTTCATTTATCTCTATATATTAATTATGATAACATTTACATGAAGTGAAAGAGACAAAAAATATCACAGTAGTAATACACTCTGGCCTTATCTTCTGTTCCAAATACATGAGAAACACAGCTGCAGCTATGAATACTGGTGCTTAAAGCAACCTCATGTAGTTGTGGAGTTGTAGAAGGCTAGGTGCGAAATGAATGTTACAACAAGATGCTCAACATTGTAGAAAAAGAGTTAATAATGTATGTTATTAGTATGATGCAAGGCATAATAACTAAAAAACATCATTAAGTGGATTAAGAATTGTCTGGCAGATGTGGAAGATCAGCACTGGCTAGGGATGGCTCTAAACTTTTTTCCCTCAAGGACCAATACCTTGTCCCACAGATCTCAGCCTCCTTTGGATATACTGTTGTTTTATGCATATAACTGACAGGCTCCCTATTAAAAACAAAACAAACAAACAAACAAAAAAGAAAAAAAGAAACAAACAAAATGCCATTCAGCAACATTGCACAGTACATGTAGAAGCAGGTAAAACAACGGGCAGTTTACCAGAGTCTGCTCTGCCACAGTCGCTTCAACTTGTCTTAACATGCCAAGTTAAGCACTGCAATGTTCCAGGCAATGCTTCAGCCACTCTGTCCCTGACAGGCTTTACAGAAAATGGGGTGCCTAACTGAGGTGGTATTGGCCTTGGCCCTCCAATTTCAGTCAAGTACTGTCTGTCTGTCAGAACCATTTGGTTTTGCTTCATGGGCAGCATACTTCAGTCCAGCACAGTTTGGCTTCAGTGAATAAAAGAGTAACAGGGTGAAATGTAAGGATCTGCAAAATACATATCAGTCAAGGTGTTCCAGCATTTCCTTCTCTCCTTAAATGCTGAGCTATTGGTGGGCACACACTTGGATTCCATACCTACCACTCTGTGTTGGTGACTAAGGAGCAGTTCTTTTTCTGCACTGACTACTCAGTGCAGAAAGCCTAGTAAGTGCATGCATGGGATGGGGAGCTGAAAGGGCAACTAAGATTTCTGGTTAAAACATGCATATTGTGATCAAGGATTACTTAATAACCACAACATGCATGTTTGGTGCAGTGAAGAAGCTTGTGTCCAGTTAGGAACCTGTAGCAGGTAGGAATTAAATTCTGTGCTATTCTGTCTGGATTCCAGAGAATTCTGGCAAGGCAGTAAAAAATTCCATTCTTTGGTGATTTAATTACAGGGATAAGTAAAATAATCAAAGTAGCAGAACTGGGTTGTTTCTCTGAGTAGTAAATTTGATAGGATTTTCCCTGTCACTATCTTTTTAAATTTTTAATTCATCTGTGTTTTGGCAAGGCCAAATAATTCACAGTATTGTAGATATTGTCAGGGGAAGCATGGATGGAGGGATTACTGTTGGCATTTTAGTATGTGGAAGGTATGGAAAACAGTTGGGAACCTAAGCTAGCTGGATTTTCCTGGTAAAATAATCACTGGTGATATGACTAACAATGATGACATTCAAATGTTCGTCTTTATGTCTCAAGCTTAACAGCCCAGTGAAATGAATGGGGCTGATCATAACTTTCAGGGTTACTGTTTCAGGTTGTCTGTAGACTCATTAAGACAATATGGCATTGAGTGCATTTAGTCCACACTTTCAAGGTTACCTGCTACTGTAAGGGCTGAAGAGTGTATGAGTGAAACCTCATTTTATCACAACTCCCTCTTCCAAACTGCCTTAGGTAAGCTAGCCTGCTACTGCATAGGCTGCTCCTTGTTGAATTGCTGTTTTCACAAATAATTAAACACAATGCACACACTTCAAGGTTATTATTCCTTTTATTTTGCCTCGTGCTAAAATACCTATAGTGAAAAAAGTCAATGGTGCAGCTAAGAATATGTAACTGTACAAACAATCTTTACATTGCTAATACAAACTTTGAGTAATGCAAAAAATTATACAGTCCCATGGGATATGGGTTGGCAATATTCTACTGGGTATACAAGCATACACTTCATAAGGGAAGATGGGGGATTGATATTATACAATGCAGTAACACAGAATCATGTAACACTGTACAATTACTGTTGTTGCTTTCCAGCACATTGGAGGAGTTAGTACTAATGCTTACTTCTCGTCCTTTCAGCCAAAATGTTACCAGCCACAATTGTTGCTGACTAAATTAATCATATTGTGTCATGTTTCCTAATAATCCTCAGGTCACAGTTTGATTGCAGCTATTGTAGGCTAAAGGTATGAAAAATAAACAAAGAATATATCACCGTTAAAAAGCTGAAAGGTTCCTGTAACTACAAGTCTCTATCAGAGTACAAAGCCTGGAATAAATTGACAAGATCTTTTCAATGTATGGAGAAAAATGATTTGCTGTGTAATTTTAAGAAGGCAAGCACATGTCAATAACTGTTCAATAGCTTGCTTGGGTGAGGGAAAATCAAGTAAACCCCTCTTTCCTTGTATGCTATAAGAAAATATCCTTATGTACAGACAGACAGAAACGCCTGGTAAAACTGGAATATTCCTCAGCATATTTGTGCCTTACAAGCTTGATTCTGAAGCCCCTGCACTAAGTTCATGCTGTTGTAATAGCTTTGATTTCAGAGGAGTTTCTTGTGAATCATGCAAATTAATCACGTCACTCAAGTTATCAATTTGCCATGAAACTCATGAATTTAATTACTCATAATTACATTTTAAAGTGAAAAATTTATCATGAAATACATTTTATCAAACCTCACTTTCAAATGTGATATTCTTACCATTTTTTTCTTAATGAAGATCACCTTATGTTTTGAAATTTATTCAAGTTCAAGACAAATTACAAGGGAAATGCCTGGGCCCATTTTAGAATTAGAAGAGCAGAAAAATAACATTTCTCATTCTGTTAAAGAAGTGAATACATAAAACTTGGTAAGATATGAAAAGGTATTGTAAGAACTATTTGCTGTGATAAATTTCAGTACATCCTGCAGAACATGGCATGTAAATTAATAGTACTTGTTCAACAATGACTGAACTGTGATAGTGAAAATTTAAGTTTTACTAAGTTGGAAACCAGCTGAGAACATGTAGAGAAAATGTCATTATAAAAAGTAATGCAAAACTCCACAAAGATTATAATATCCTGAAAAACTCAGAAGCATTTTTTTCTTCTACTAGCTGCACACTATCTTTCTTTCCACTCACACTGGACACAATTCACCTCCCCGTGGTTTTACAGAACAGTGCTACAAACCTTGTCAAGATTATTAGGCAGGATGAAGATTTATCCAAAAAAAATTAAAATACAAAAGATTTAAAAGGTGTCATGTGCCTTTACCTCTTTTTTCATGCTATATTGTCATTATGAAGGAAGAATTTATCAGTTTTCATAGCAGTGAGCATTTTTTTTTTCTCATTAGAGGCACGTAACAGACATGCAGGGCTAGACTTCCAGTGTGCACTCAGTAAGGACTGCATTTTTGTGTCTGCAATTTTTCAGATATAGCTGAAGTTACTTAAACATCTAACTATTTGATTTACAGATGCAATCAGGTACCTGCATACACAAGTGATTGTAACTGCAGGTGTTAGATTGGAGACTATCGTTAGAAATTCTGGCTCAAAATGTACAAAATAATTATTGCTGAAATTATTTAGGGATTTTGTGTGAGTTCATTACACAAGTAAGCTCTGACACTTTGTATTCTCCCAGTGTTAGAACCTGTTTAAATCCATAGGTAGCCTTCCTGTGGATATGTACTCTCATTATCTTCCCTGTTCCACTTTTTCTTACACAAAGTATGAACACAGCATCGCTTGCTCTGTCAAAAGTACATCCTTTATTCTGTGTAGGTTGTGCATGTAGTCCAGCTGCAGACTTCCACGGCTGAAGATTGGGTTGTTTCTTTTGTTTTATATACAGAACCTGGGGACAAAATTAAACTCACACATAAAATTCATGTGAGCCATGCACTCTCTCCCATCCTCTGTCCAGGCTTCGGTTATATCAATGAAACAATTTCCACTGACACTGAGGGTTTTTTGTAAGACCTTAACAGCTCAGCATGACAGCCACAATCTGGCTCCATGTGTCATAACCCCATCTAACAAACATGTTTACTAGCTCTCAAAATCAGAGATATTGTTTTCCCCTTCTCTCCTTTTATTTGCCCTTTGACTGTGCTTGTAGAAAGATAATCAATACACATGAAACAAAAAGATGATGGAAGACCTTGCTCTTCAAAATGTTTTGCATGGCACAAATTGACGTTATCAGGTCACACAGCAGTTCTGTGCGCACACGTATATATTGATTAATGTCACCTCACCCATATATGTAAATTTATATACTAACAATTTATAATTTACTGAGAGACAACAGGCAGATTGTGTGTTCTCTGCACTCTTTACTTATAGGAATGATAGAAATCTTTATTTATTTTTATTTTTTTGTTGTTGCCATTGACTGGCTCTGATTATAGTCCAGAAAAGAGTGAAAACTGCAATCAGAACTTCATAGAAAATATTATATGTCACTTGTACCTTTTTGAAAACAAAAGGGAACTAGGAGATTTTGTTCCCTTGTGTGGCCTGCAGCAACGTCCTGCTAACTTCCTTAGCCGCACCACAACCACCTGCAGTAGTGCAGAACAGCAGCTCGGAGTCACTTTCCAAAAACAACCATCAGAGGCACAGTATGCACACTTCGTGCTGTCCCTGGGCTCTGGGCCCTCTTCTCACATCTCTGTGCTGCCCAGATCACAGAAGGGCCGTTACAGTGACAGGAACACAGTCCAGGTAAGAACCATGTTGAAGGCCATTGTATTTAAAGTTCCTGCACAACCCCATGTTTATAACTGTGTCTCTGGAAAACTCTGTGGCCTGTAGAGGAAAAGAAACATCGAAGATGTTTCTGTACATGAGTACAGACTGGGAGAAGAACTCATTGCGAGCAGCCCTGAAAAGAACGACTTGGGGGTTCTGGTGGATGAAAAGCTCGACATGAGCCAGCAGTGCACGCTTGCAGCCCTGAAGGCCAACTGTGTCCTGGGCTGCATCACCAGAGGTCAGCTGGGCCAGCAGGCCGAGGGAGGTGATTGTCCCCCTCAGCTCTGCCCTCATGAGGCCCCACCTGGAGCACTGCATCCAGGTCTGGGGCTCCTGGCACAAGAAGGGTGTGGATCTGTTAGAGCAGGTCCAGAGGAGGGCCACAAGGATGATCAGAGGGCTGGAGCACCTCTCCTATGAAGAAAGATTGATCTGGGGATGTTCAGCCTGAAGAAGAGAAGGTTCCGGGGAGGCCTCATTGCAGCCTTTCAATACTTAAAGGGGGCTTATAAAAAAGATGAAGAGCGACTTTTTACTTGGGTAGATAATGATAGGACAAGGGGTGATGTTTTTAAACTAAAAGAGGGGAGATTAAGATTAGATGCTAGGAAGAAATTCTTCACTGTGAGGGTGGTGAGGCACTGGAACAGGTTGCCCAGAGAGGTTGTGGATGCCCCATCCCTGGAGGTGTTCAAGACCAGGTTGGATGAGGCCCTGGGCAACCTGATCGGAGATGTCCCTGCCCATGGCAAGGGGGTTGGAATCAGATGCTCTTTAAGGTCCCTTCCAACCCAGGCCATTCTATGATTCTATGATTCATAGATTTCCTTCTTTATGGACTCCACCAAAGTTGTACATTGTAACAATATAACAGATCCAAAACATGAAGTATAACAAAGAAGATTTTAGTATTTCATGTAATTAACTTTGATAATAACTTTGTTGCTTCCCTTTTACCTGAATTTCATCTACCTTTATTAAGATAATAGATAATAGAACCCTTTTTTACAAAAATATTGTCTAGTTCATTCATTTTAGCCCAGCAGTTTTCCAGATTATTAAAGATACTTTTTAATCTTAAACATTGGCTATGACACAGTCTTCTCTCTACTATCTAGATGAAAGTTAGGGGTATATGTCATATGTTTTCTTTTCATTACTTCTCTACAGGATGTATGTTGGTAAAATTCATTAAGAGGGGTTACAAATGCTATTCTTAATTGCCTGGATTCCTCTGAGTGAGAAGAAAAGCATTCCCCAAGCAATACTGGAAACAAGAGCAGAAAAAAAAAGAAAAAAAAAAACAGATTTAACCAAGCAAAAATGCAAACTAATTAATCAGGTGAGCTGGAGGCGGGTAACGAGAATTAAAATCAGCTCCTCAAAAAGAGGAAGATCTCTGGATAGCAACAGTGCCAGAAGAGCTTTAGCAGTGTGTGCAGGTTGGGAGCCAGGCAGTGAAGGCTTAATCTCCTCAGGACTTTAGGGCACCTGCAAATGTCTATTGAGGAAGGACCATCTTATCCTGCAGGGAGAGATGGCTACGCTATACAGGAAAAAGCTCTGGGCACATAAAGGTGTATGAGGTAATATTTAATAGCTATGAGGCTTTAAGACATCCTGCCACTAATTCCTGACCTGTACCACAGGTCATCAACAGGATAATGAGAAAGATTTCTACTGACATCAGCAGGCCTTGGGCCAGGCTCCAAGCAAGAAATAAATGTATGACTGGCAATAGCAAGCAAACAAGGACTTTGCATCAAGCTACAGACATTATCTGGGAGGTAAATGTTCTGCATTTACCGGTCTGTTTATTGTGATTCCACACAGCAATCTGCAAACATATCTGTGCTTCTTACTATCATAAGATAAGGATAATTGAAAAGGAAATTAGAGTAGAATGACAAATGTGGCTAGGGGGCTAGTAGTCAATTAACATATAGAGATTGGCTAGGTTATTGCTGTGGGAGTGTATGATGCCAAATGAGACATTAAAAGGGTAAAAATGCCAAAATTATCTAAGAATAATAATACAAAGAAGAATTAGATGAGAAAAAAAAAAGATAAACTTTAAGGAGGAAATGTAATTCTTTGATCGATTGGGAATTGCTTCCTGGAATCCTCCCATTGTTCTTTTTTGAGCCACTAAAATTAGTTTGGAGAAAATTTGATGTTCTCTATGGCTAAGGAAAATTCTGGAATGCTTCAAAAGAATCAGACATGAGCCCCATAGAGATGAATTAGTGCCTTTCATCCTGCTCCAGAATGTTGCATTCTCTGTTAGAAGAAGCAGTGATAGCAATTCCACCAACTACTCACTTGTTGACTGCAATGTGATTTTCTGTGGATCCATTTGATTGTGTTTGTTCCTTGGTACTTCCCATAATGACATCCAGAGTTTTGGGAGTATCTTTAAACTCCACATAATTAATTTTTAGAAAGTGATAAGAAAGAAAGCAGATCTTTTCTGAACATCTCATTGTTGGTCATTATGACTTTCAGAAATCTAATCACTTGCTAAGATTTAAAGACAAAGGTAAAAGAGATCAGAGACAGATCAGTACTAAAGAAATTTCCTTCTTTTAAATCACCCTGTAAAGTTTTTTGAATATTCCCAAACACCTTTGACCACCAAGCCTTAACTAACTCAACATACCATCCTTCCCTCTGCAGTGGGCTTCTCCTCCCTTTCCCCCAGGAAGTGACAAAACTGCTACCAGAGCTGCAGATGCAGACAACGTGATTCTCCCTGTGTCTACTGCAGTATGATGGAGACAAGAATTTGATTATTTCTGGCTTTTGGAAGAACAACAGGTACTAAGAGCTGTCATGTTTGGACAGGCTGTGAAACAGCTTTGGCATGTGCTGGGGAGGCAAAGGGGAGCTGCCTGGGAAGAGTGGAATGTTTACCTTACCATCCCAGAAACATTTTTCCTGGGCCTGTCATCACCCCTGCTGAACACTTGCCTGAAGAAAACTAAAGGGTTTGAAGTGCTTCTGAAGGAACACACCAGCGTGCCTGTCAGCATCACTGGGGCAGGATGGTCCTGCTCTCCAGCCACAGTCAAAAATACTCAAACCACTCAATAAGCTTTGGAGCAAAATTGAGGTAGTAGTGCTGCATACCGTTTGGGAGGAAGTAGCTAGAATTTGGGTGAGGAAGGAAGGAATGGAATGGGACACCTTCCCAAAAATTCTTCCTGGAAGCAGGTGTCTTCATAAAGAAGCTTAAAAAAGAAGCACTCCTTTGTGAATATCAGAAAGGACAGAGAGGGTGCTGCAAATGCCTGAAAAGCAATACCAAGCACTTAGAGCTACACTGCCCTTCAAACAATCCTAACCAGCAAAGCCAGGCTGTAAGATGCTTGCAAGCCTGCAACTACATTCCACTGTGTTTGACATACTGGAACTTGCATGTGTATTTAATGATCACTACATTATGATGTTGCCAGGGTTGGACACATTTTCTGTTCCTGAGGAAAAGGTGTTGTGGCTAAGCACTGGGGTTCTTGTGAACCTGATCATCATCCCTGTCCTACTGTTAAAATATACAAATGAAAATATAACTCCCTTCTTGTAAGCTGTCCTTGGGAGACTGTTTATTCTGTTGTAGGACAGATGCCATTATGTCTTTCTCCACCAGTGTTTCAAATCAGATCTGAAGAAACACTGGAATAAAATGAAGAAAAAGGACCATAAACATATCATCCAAATGCTTCATAAGCTGCCAGGTAGCCAGATGCTTTTGTCTTGTTCAAAATGGAAGAGATCCAAAGAAGTGTTTTACAAAGCATTCAGATGAAAAGGTATTATTTTCTTCTGATGGACGAATGTATATGTCTCAGCTTGGTGTGGCTGCAGGGAGAATTCCTCTCTGCTATTCAGTGAATGACTAATTTGTCTGTGACAGGACATTAGACGTAAGAGGCAAATATTTGTGACACAGTGTAAAAGCATTGTTTGGATTCCATATCTTTTACAAAATTTTCAACCAGGAATGCACCCTTCCCATTATGGTGTGAGATACAAACTGACCTGTGGCACAAAATGTCCAGGTGAGTTGGCTCATCAATGTGAGGGGAAAGGTGTGGTTCTTTTATTTCAAACTTTCTTTTCTTTTTAAACCAAATACATGCCTCACAAAGAAATCTATGTATGGGTCTAGGGAAGATTTTCTTTTTTTTTTTTTCACTCTTTTTTATGTCTGGATCTGAGGGTTTTGATAGAACCTTATAGAAGAAAAAGGAAACTGTGAAAATGTATGATAGGGAAAGTGGTAGAAGTAGTTATGCATTTGGTAGAGGTACAGGGAGAGATAATCAACCATTTGCTACCAAAAGAAAAGGGCTAGCAAGGCTAAAAGGCAGTGGAAGCAAAGTTGGTAGCAATGTAATTACTGAAAATGAAAATGGTTATGATTTTTATTGGCCTGAAGAAGAATTACATGGAAATATTACTGCAGCTGGTGAATCTCAAAAGGCAGCTGAGCAACAAAAGCATGAGACACTGCCAAATGATCTCCCTGGCAGCTGTGGTGTGGTTGGTTACAGTGGTGATGCACTTTCCAAGAGACTGCCCTACAGGATGCTTATCTTGGCCCTTCAGCCCTACAGGCACTTTTCATGCTGGGAAAGGTAGTAGGCACAAAAACATTAATTTTGATTTTTAACTCTGGTGAGAAAAAAAAAAATGTTCTTTTTCCTCTGTTTTCCCCTCCATCTCCCTTAGATGGCCACGGTCCTTGGCTGCAGTGGCATGGTAGCACAGCCAGGTGCTGTTTGCCAAGAAAAGTAAGCTGAAGTCTCCACAGGAGATGGGCAGTCGCCAGGTGGTGGGGAGAACAGTGCCTGCATCTCTTACCAGATGTCAGCGCTGGTTCCAGCTTTACCACTGATCTGCTGGGAGCAAACCACTTCTCACCTGCCTGCCACCCATGCTGCCATTTGCCTGCTCATGTAGGCAGAATGCTTGTTGAGGCAGGGGCTGTCTTCCCCTCCGTCTGTTTGCCCACTGCAAAGCAAGAAGGCAGCCTGATTTCAGCCTAATCTGTCTTCAGAGCACTCTGTTACTCCACATAAGCTATTGGAAGCGTCCTTTCCACCAGAACTGGGATGCACCAGTAAAGTGTGGGTTTCAGCAGATTCTAGCCCAATTTACACCATTGTTATGTAATCTTGGGCACAAAGTGAGACAACGACAGCATTGAATATTTTCATGTTTTAGTTCACTATTTTACCTTAATTAGAAATAAAAGACTTCTTGCATTTTAAGGCTGTTTGCTCATTGTAAAAGTCATGAAAAGGATGGGTGGAAACAATTTATAAAGAACTATTTTCTGTTAGGAAAATAGTTAAGGGCTTTGCAAATCAATATATCTCCAAGGAAGGATCAATTTTTATGGAGTTTTCCCATCATGATAATCTAAATTAAATATTTCATTTTGTGTTGACATTAATTTCTGCATCCAGCTAGGCCAGCATTGTGCTTGATAGGACTCTCAGCCAGAAAATACTATTCCTTACTGCCCCCAGTGAGCCTAGCTCTTTGTTTAGACTGCGTCTCCCTGATGCACCAGCGTTTCCCATTGATGATGAATTGCCCTGGTGAATCCCTGGACTTCCAGCTGAACTCAGAAGAGGGAATGACAGAAAAGGGAAACCCAGAACCACACTGCAAAGAGGTATCGCAGAAGCCCAGGCACACCACTGCCAAGGTCATGCTGAGTTAGATGTTCCAATACTGCCAGTTCCCTTTGATTTTTAAGTCAATTAGTTCTGAATAAGCCCTTTTTATTATAATTATTTTTGTTACTTCTTGCTCTGAATCAGTTTTACATTTAGGCATACTCACATTTTGCTTAGGCATGTTTGCCTACTACGATAAGAGGGGAATGAACAAAAGACTGAGATGGAAAATTAGATCTGTACATGGTATGGCACAAAGAACAGGGAACCCTGCATGGCAAAGCCCTGAGCAAGCACAGGAGAAGGAAGAGTACAGGTGAAAACACGAAAGGACACAATTTGGCTTGCTTTCAGTGGAAATCTGACTGTGTGTTTGCCTTTCAAATTGTGTCGAGCATTGGAGGGGCTTATGTCAAATCAGCCTACCTACACTGTTGTCCTGCCTGACGTTGCAGCCTTGGGAAGGGGCTCCAAAGCCTCTCACATTGCTGTTGTGATAGTGGCACAGGTTGATTTCCCATCAGGTTGGAGACAGCTGCTGAAATTCTCTTTCACATAGTTCTAGGGGGACCCTCCGTAAGGGTGCATGATGGAGGAGGAGGAGGGAGGCCTTAGGCAGAATGGCAGCATCCCTTTCGGGAGCTGCGCAGCTGACCCTTCCTGGCGGAAGCCGTGTGACAAGCCATGTCCAAGAGGGCGCAGTCCTGCTCGCATATCACGACTGGACATCTCCTTGGGAGCCAGTATCTGCTTGGAGGCTGTCAGGGTAAAGCAGAGGCTCTCAGAGATTCTTGGACAAGGAGATTGCTGGTACAGTAGGAAAACATTGCGTGGGGGGAGGGGGGGGGGCTTTTTTCTATGCCATAGTATAATTTCTCTGCCATATATAATCTCTCTGCCATTAATCTCTCAGCCTCTCTGCCATAATTAGGAATAATTCATAATTCATGCTGTCTTCTGTCATATTCTTCTGTCATATATTTCTCTAACATACTGCTTATTTAAACTCTAGTTTTTATGTGTTTTTCCTCATTTGTAGCTACAAAATGTCATAAAGCTGTGTAACAAAGTGGAGAGCCAAGTCTTATCAAAAGCAAACTAGCAAAGGTTTCTTTTTGACAGAGACAGTTTGAGAACTGATAAAATAATAATGCAAGCTCTTTCTTTTTGGACAGACCAGATTTACGAAAACACCCTGGATATGTCATTCCTCTCCAGCCACACAAAACAGCTGTAAACCCAGTTTAACCAGACTGTAAAATCAAGTTTACAGCTGCTTTGCATCACCACAATGGCTCAAAGCAGGCAGCACATACCAGTGAACGTGGGCCTAATTGTACACTAATGAACGATGAAGTACTTTAGCATACAGTATTCACTTTGGCAGAATGAAAAAGAAATCTTTATATAGAGCAGATATGTTAAAATTCAGCCTGGCTTTGCTCAAAGGGGAAAAAAATCATCCTCTTTTATTCTGAGTGGATTATAATTAAAAAAAGCATCAGAGACAAATTATTCAAGGTTAGAAATTTTAAAGAGCTTTAAGAATACATCCACTCTTTCCAAATATATTAGTGCCTGCTCAGGCTGGAGTTACAACAAGTGGAACTCATAGTTTAATTATAAAATAACGGTCCAAAAAATCTGCTTATGTAAGCATGTGTTTCCGTTAGGGAAGAAAAATCATTACAGAAAACAAGATAAAAAGTTAATGTTGCAAGTCTCATTGTCTCTGTATAACTTCATTAATGCTGCGTAACTACTCTATAGTTAGCAAGGTGTTCATTGTAGAAATCAGTTAAAAGAGCTGAAATCAAGTGAACCTAGATGTGTGCTTAGTTTGTAGTTATCTTAAAGAAGAAATTCTCACAGTACTTCTCAGTGTTTTTAGGACATTGCTTTTCTTCTGTAAATAATGTTCACGACCTGATGGCAATCTCCCTGCTGGGAACACAATGGTCTTGGTTTCTGTGATTTTGACAACATCAGAAAGCAAAAATACATTTTGTTTGTCTAATTTTTAAGAAATCAAGTTGCTCAAAATCTATGGTGTTGATCCAAGTTAATTTATTGGAATTCAGAAAATGGATACTCTAGGTGACTGGTTCTTGTTCATTTATTCAGTGAATCATGCTCAAATTGCAAGGAAAAGTTGGGACAGAACAGCTCATTAACAGACAACCAAATTTTCCTCCTCATCCTCCCAAGCATTGTGCCAACAGCAGTGCAGGATGTGATGGAGATTTGGGCCCTCCATAGTGAAGATTCATGTATCACTCATCCCTCCAGGTGCCTCCCGAAGCATAGAGAGACCTGGCCTTTCAACCCAACTTGCTTTTGGGGCTCTGCCTTCCAAAACTGATTGCAAAGCCCTGTGGTAGATTTCAGTTCTGCAGAATTGAGCCTATTACACCTGGGCTACACAGAGACTGACACTGGGTACATTTGTGTCACCATTGGCCAGCAGAGGTAAGTGAGCCTTCACTTATTCAGCCTCACCCAACAACCACATAGCCACCAAAGTTTCTGTGAGCTGTGCACAAGCTCTCATCCCTCATCTCAGCAGATGATAATCTCGTTATTGTCTCAGGCTGAGCGCTAAACTAAATGCAGATGCACGGCTTCCCCTTCACTGCTGAGGAGCATCCAGCTGGCCCACCAGCAGAGAGGTGGTGCTTGCCTGCGAAACACAATGCAGAATATTGGCAAAATATTACATTGGTTTTGAAAACTCATTATCCCAAGAAGGATAAAAAATGCCAGTTTAAAGAAGAAGCCAGGAAAGTATGGTCTTCAGCCCATAAGATATTTTACCTTCTTTCATTCTTGAGTGTTAAACATCCCACACACTTTCAGTGATAATAATAACAGCATCAGCAATGATAATAATAATAGGAGAGCACAATCTGAAACAAAGGCAGAACTGAACTCAAAATGCTTAGGAGTTGTTAAGTTTCATGCTGAAACTTATGCACCTAAAAGGTACAATATGCACAAAAGGTACAAAAGGTACAAATCATACTTAACCAGCAGGAATAAAAAAGGATGAACTCTTCATGAAAAAGGATAGAACTATTCTGAAAAGTCTTTTGTGACTGAAACTGCAAAAGTGAATGATGAATCAGCTTGTGGCATGGCATTAGAATGAAACGTCTCTTCCCTGTAAAAATGGCTTTTATTCAACTCAAAAATACAATCATCGTATTACATTTCATGGGGATCTCAGTTCTTAGGAAAAAAAAAAAACACGTAAAATATATTTTCTTGGCAAATATAAAACCTTTTAACAGAAGGAACTACTTCAAAACATGGACACTTCCATAAAAGATAATGTTCATATAATATATGAACATGAATATTATAGCAATAAAAAAGGATAGTGGTTCAAAAGATGCACGTTAGTACTGCCTCCCCTTTTCACACAGCCCAAGACATGCTTTATTGTATTGAAGCTTGTCAAGTTGTGATAGAAAGATACTGTTAACAAATATAAGCAATTCTCTGTCTATAATCCCACATCTGGCAGAGAAAATCATCTTTCAGCAGTCAGGAAGTTTGCAAAGCTGTATCCCTGTTGCTGCAGGAGCCTCACAGACCAGATTCTCAGCTGGCATAAAAGTTTGTCACTGTCTCCATCTCAAAGGAACCACCCCAGTTTACATCCAGAGAGGATCTGGGACCTTATTTATTGTGACTATCTGTCTCTTTTAGTACTTCCATTACTGTCTGCATGGAGGAGCAGATTAACCAGGCATCTCTATCTGGGAGGATAAATGCACTTGTAGCTGATGTATCTGTGAGGAAGGGCAGATGTTTTTCTGGAGACCTGCTCCCAAAGACTGGATTAGTTTATGGAGAAGTCTTCTGTCCTAATTTAGGGGACAGTTAATTCTGGGGTCAGCCTTCAGGTGTTTAGGAGCAGTTTTCCTCCTGGGAGTAGGACCTTGAGACGGGGGACAGGGAGGGAGGCAAAACAGTTGCAGGGAGGAAGAAAGCAAGAAGTAGATTGCAAAGTGTTAGTTTCCCCCAGGACCCTGTCCAGGCAGGGTCACCCGTGTTGTCAGCTGACCCCATACAGCTGGGGGTCTCCTCTGCTGCTCAGTGGGGCAAATGGGTGACCCAAGCACCCCACTGCAGGGCCTGCCCCACACCAAGAGCAAGCAGGGCTGGTGACAGGGAGGCCCGTGTCACCGGCTGGGGTGAGGACCGGTGCTTGGTGACCCCTCCCTGGCCACCCAAGGGAGACAAGGACGGCTCAGCACACGTCTGTTTGGGCTTAACCCTGCATATGCTTTCAGGGAAACATGGATCCTGTGGGGCAGGGGAATTGCTGCTGTTCATGCTCTCTACAAAAGCATGTGTTTATATGTTGATATAAGCGTAGTGATACCCAGAGAGGCCTTTATCTCACTCCAACCTCCTCCCCTCGGCACATATCCTTAAAGAAAATTCAGCATTGAGTCATTGAAATTCTTCAGGATCCGAGTCTCTGTTGGGGTTCAGACAGTTCAGGGTTAGCAACTAACCTCACACTGATTTAAAATTTGGAGGACACTGACTCTGAGCATCTGGGACATTGGTCAGCTATTCTCTCCCTGGGCATAGGGTGACATTTCCCCTTTAAACAAGTTGCTTTGCATGTGTCCATCATAGGTGGATGCAAATTCTTACATTAATCTCTGAAATGTCTAAAAATAGCCACCGCTGGAAACAGGGTACTGGATAACTAATCTGATCTGGCACAATATTTCTTATGTTCCAAGTGGCAAGAAAAACTCAAGAGGCTGATGGCCTCTGCATCAGCAGCTAGGAGGATGCAAACAAGGAAGCAGGTGAGACTCCACTGAGAGAAGTGCTTGTCATCAGCCATCAGGGGCTAATTGCAGGCAAGCTGGACAGCACTCAAGTGACCTCAGGAATGTGCTAGAACCAGTGGCAAAAGAAAATCCTATCAGGTCCCTAACTTACACACTTCTTAAGCAGACAAAAAAAAAAAAAAAAAAAAAAAGGATTTAAT
>VXAA01004765.1:79819-96594 GCA_013399115.1 Anseranas semipalmata
AAAAAAAAAAAGGATTTAATTCAAAGCCCTGATAGAAAATTTGTCATGAGCAGAGACAAATATAAAGGTAGTGTGAGAGCCAAAGGTCAGAAGAGGCAGATTACAGATCCTTCCCCTTCTAAAGTGGCTTAGTTTCTACATTCCTTTAAACACAAAGTGCAAGCTGAACATGGATTAAAGTAAGGTGATTTTACCTAAATATAAGCTTGAAAAATATCTGTTAGACACAGCTAAATGTAGCTTTTTTTTCACACCAATGATAAATTTGAATTTCAACTCAATATTACATCTTGAAATTGGCTGTTATAATATGGAAAAAAAAATAAAAAAGACAAACATGCTATTTTCTTACATAAAGGAAGAAAAACATTTCTTCTGCTATTTTCCCATAATCACTCATGCTTAAACATCACCTTTTGTTAGAATATTACGTATGAAGAAGTTAGGTGAAGGTTTTGCTTTTTTGTTACTGTTTTTTGTGTTTTTTGTTTTTTTTTTTTTTAATTTGGGATAAAATACTTTCTTTGAAAAAAGTTTTCTGTCTAATCATTTGGCTTTTATGGGAGAAATTAAATTGTCAGTCTAATCTAGTTTCTGATAAAAGCAAGATAAAAACTATACTGAAGAGATTTCTGCCCACAAACTAATCTAGGTAAATATTTCAGGTATGGCAATCTTCAAAAAAAAACCTGCCTTTGTATCATATCTTTTTATTTATACGTTCTGAAAGTTGGTTGTGTATAGGAAGGAAAGTCTTGCTACACTGTCATGCTGAACACTGTAATGAGACTGAAACTGTTTTTTTATTTTATTTTATGGTAGAGGTAATATTAATATTCTCTAATTCACAGAAACAAAGAAAGGATCACTTGTGTTTATTTACTGCCATACAAAGCATGATTGCTGACCATACAGAATGATGGAGTGTATCACACTATAGATATAATCAGCAAGATTCTGGGATAGCATGTTAATCATAAACGGCAAAAATTTAAGAGCATTACAGTTATGTCGAAGTGAGTTCTGATAAAGCAATACAGCTATGTTCTCTTCATATTCTGTACAAATATGTACCTGGATTTGGACAGAAATATGTGTCTGTGTTTACAGATATGTATACACTCAAAAAAAGAAAGAGAAAGAATTACACCATTAACAGTGAGAGATATTTCTTAAGAGCAAAAGGCTCTTAAGCCACATGTGTTTCTCACTTAGGCAGTTCGGAGGGCCTGGAAGATACTGGGTTTCGTACTGGGCTTCTACTTTGGTTCGTCTGCAGAGGACAGCTACCTGTCTCCTCTGACTCCACAACCCGCTCACAGAGATCAGCCTCCTGTCACTAGGTCCCTAATGCTCAGCAACCACAGCAGGACAATGATGATAGCCCTTATGGTTATGATGTTTTGGGTAGTAGGAGCGCAGTGAATCATTGGTCTCTTTGGGATTTTCCCCTTCCAGTCATACTAAACATCCAGTTTTATTTCTGTAGATCTGAGGATTATCCAACCCTTACATATAAGGAATATACCAGTTGTTCAGGGCTGTTTCTTCATCTTCTGGGGCTAGGACTACTATACTTTAAGGGAGAAATATAGGTGTTTGCTCAGGAAAGGAAACAATTGTGTGGCAGGTTAGATTGTAACAAACAGGGGAAAATGGCATCAGTTTGAAACTGCTCAAAACTCTGGGTCTTGAAAGAAGTTTCTGGAGAGGGAGTAGCAGGCAGATGAACCAGTCAAAATGTATTTATTACATAGTTAACCATAAGGACCTCACCCACTTCACTTCTTAGTGACAGATGAAGTCACGTAACACATACATTAGAAATGTCAAACGTATCATTCAAAAAAAAAAAAAAAACAATGGAAATTGTCCACCTTTTTGTCTTTCTGTGCTACAGCAAGAGACAACAGAGAAATGAGCCAATCGATCATAGCCTATGCACTCGGACTCCTAGGGCTTGCATGATGCTCTGTAATTTGTGATTTGACCTCTTGGTACCTTCCTCTTGCTGAGGTTCTCACAGAAAAAATGATGTGCCAATGAAGAGTGACACGAGATTCATCTTATTTGACTAGCTAGGTCACAACAACTGTTTGGGTGAGTCTGTAGCAGACTGTGATGGCTTGGAAAGATATAGTGAAGGTCTGTGGAATTACTTCCTAAAAGCATCACCAGTAAAGCCAGAAAACACACCTAGGTCTATCAGGTGGAATACTGGGTGATCCATAATACAGATACTTCTGTGATCTTCTCTTGGCTGCTGTAGCAGCAAGCACAACAATAGAAATATCTTTTATAAAGAGAACAAAAACTGGTAGTATCCTGTGCTGCACCGTGTCTGCTTTTTTCCTCATGTCATAGGAAGATTGATCCAGTGTAAGCAAAACTTTTGGTATTATAGGACTGGTGCAATAACTTCCACACTGCTGATGCCTGGCTGCCAGCAAATGTGGCCAAATCCAGTGACCAGGACAGGCTTCCCTTGTGTCTGGCTGATCCTTAGGTCCAGAGCAGGCTTGCTGAGCTCCTTGGCTGGTGCTGGTGTGGCCTGCAGACTGCTGCAATGTCCTTTGGGAGTGACACCAGTGCCCAGGATGAAGTGTGTTGGGAGAGTTAGTGCACTTGCTCAATCAGCACCTTATGCAACTGCTTTTACTAGGTCATTATTTCTTCTTAATCAGCCATTGCTGTCCCCAGCCAAAGTGGTCCCTTGGGTACCCACCCTCCCCAGCCTCTTGCCAGGGTACTTGGAGACGCTTTAAAGCTATGGTTGTTCACCGATAACAGTAAACTTTGTAGTGGTGTATAAGCCTGAGACTAAGATTGCTGGAGAAGAGTTACCATATTTGTTCACACATCAGGAAGGCAGTAGTGGGATTCACAGGGGGTTATCAGCTCTTCCTATCTGGCTGCCTTTGCTCTCCCTATCAGGTCATAAATTGATGTCCTGAATGCAACTGCATATAACAAGGAGTCCTGCGACATCCACCAGAGACTCACTGCCCTCACGTACACACACACTCACCTCACTCACTCCTCTGCTATTTACTTTTGATTTATGGTCCGCTGGCAATCCATGTGGTCCTGGATTGAAAATGTTACACAGAGTGAATCAATTATAGTGTACTAGATTGATAGGCCACCTACTGTATTTAAAAATAATTGAACTGTGAAATGATTAAGTAAACTGAGAATTTTTAAAAGTTTGAGTGCTAGGTAATTAGAAATGGCAATTATGAAAGAACAAAAGTATATTAAGCAGTAGTGACAAGAATAAATGCTAAATTTCTGGCACTTTGGAGGTCTTTTTAATTTCAGTATTTATGAGCTATCATCAAATCTAAACATGATGTGAAGTATATATGGAATATATATATACAAGAGAATCTCCAAGAAGCAAGAGTTAAAATAGTATTAAATGTATTAGAAAAATTATTCTAATTTCTGAGAAAATAATCCTGAAAATCAAGGTGTAGAAGCTACTACTGAAAGTAAAGCTAAATAAGAAATATTGGGGAAATAAGCATAAATGGAAAATTGAAAATGTTGAAGTAAAAAATGTGTTAAATACATTATTTTAGTACTTTGTGATAAATATGGAGAAACACATTAAATGCAACATTTCTAGAAGGACTTTTTCAGTATTACAGGATGGATCAAGGATGACTTATACAGTAGCTTTCACTGAAATCAGTGATTCTAGTCACACTAAGAAGAAAAACCATAATAGCATTTTAAGAAAAAAGAATATTTAGAAAAGTTCAGATGATATTTAACTGTAAAAAAGGAGTAAGTATTGAAATCACAAATACAGGCTGTTAAAAAATGAATATGCAGTCAATACTACCACAAACCTAAATGCTTTGCTCTCCTTCATACTCCAACAAATCAAATGGGTGACTGACTCTCATATACATTTACTACCCAAAGAGGGCTGTTGAAGAAGTCTCCTAAATGTCACCTCAGGAAAGAATTATGTAATTACACTTCCTTGACAAGACAAAGCCTTGGTCTTCAGAGAGAGACACTCTAGAATCTCAGGGGCATGGAAAAGATAAAATAGAGAAAAACCTAATCAGGGCAACCATTAGCCAATGTGTTTGCATTCAGTAATGTCAACAGCAGGCCTCTCATCAGCTTCTGGAGGAAGAGAAAATATATAAAATTAACTTTAGTCAAGACAGAGAGAACCCCCGGTTCCCTCTGCAGTCACTGTGAGAGGCAGACTTCTCCAGCGTCCATGTGGCACCCTGGGCATTCACCCCAAGACGCTGCACTGGCTGCGGGAAAAGCTCTAGGACATGGGAAAGGCCACAGCCATCCTGACCCCACTGTTCCATCCTCTGCCTCCCAAAGGCTGTTCGTCACATGGCCCAGCAGTCCCCATGCCTTCTCTCATCTTATTCCAGTATGAAGTATTTTAACAGCAGCTCTAGCCAAAAAGATGCCACCTGATGTTCATAAAATCTCACTGACTAGCTTGAGAACATAGCTGGTCAAATCTCAGAGCTCTGGATTTATTGGAAATAATTATATTTTGAACAAAAAAATACGAAGTAAGCTACAGAAGTAACACTGACGTTGCCCAGATTTCCATTTCAAATGGCCTAAAGTTTCATTTTGCAGTTTCAAAAAATTATCCAGTTTCTTTTTTTCATGTTTGCATTGATTTTATAGAGTTTTTCAGCATCAATAGTGGGAGCATGCCATATGTCATGTGATACCTTATTACGTTTATTTATTGTTAAAATTATTTAGGTGCTTTACTGATTATGATTTACTATACTATTTCCTATTCAGGTGCAACATACCTTCTGCCTGTGTTGCACTGACAGCTTGTGCAATAATCAAAACTTTTTCCCAAGAAAAACCTTTGCAAGGACAGTTTCCTAGTAGCCTGTAAAAACTTAATTTATCCTGGCAAGTAGTTATTCACAGAGGTAGTATCATGAAGTCATTGTGGTGGTTGGCGTTATCAACCTGAGTGACAATCACAACTGGGCCACATCTACATAATGATTTTACGGTGCCTGACATTTGGTATGTGGAGCCTCTTCATCTGTGCCAAGTTCAGCAGGAGATGAAGGGCTTCAGCAGCATTAGAGGCACTCAGCATCTCCCAGGGTCATCCCTCTCAGCTCCAGAATGAATCGGTCATCTCTTGATGCACCTGAAAGAGGTTCTTTAATGCCTACTTACAGCAAAATCCTAAGGGTGTAGTGGGTTGTGCAAAAATCTGTCATTATCAGGTGGGCATGAGGAAAAATATAAATTAACTAATCTTTTTAAAAAAATCAAAATAACACCCAGGAAAATGGATTGTTACCCTAACTGCAGAAACCCACTCTGCAGTCTGTGAATTTCAATGCATGATACAGTCTATATAGTTCCTTGGTATGTTGTTATTGCAGAAAACAGGAATGATTTCCCTGTAGCCCCTCATACAGTTTTCATAGTATCATTACAATATACCTCTGGAGCAGAAATCTCACTGTAAGAGTGCATAGAATTATTCTCTGAGAGTTTTTTTTATTGTTATTCTTGCATGCCATGCATTTTTTAAAGTATATTATGCATGTTTGCTTTCCCCACCGATGCATAACAATGACAATGGCTGATCTGTCCAGTACAATCAACAGCCCATGAGAAATTTAATAGAAGTGCTTTTTGGTGTGCGCTGGGGGACGGATGGAGGAGTCATGGATTTTGGAAAGTGATTTCTTTGTCTTCTTCTTTGTCTCTTAACAAGATGCAAATATCCTTTCTGTCTAGGATGATAATTTGTTTAGAGTAATGTGCATTTGGTAATGATAACAAGGGAGAAATATTTAACCTAAGGTACTGTACTTTGCACTCAGAATAAATTGCCTCTTTAAAATGTGCTTGTATAAACTGTGAATTTAAACTCTCAGTCCCTGTGAACAGCTCCTCTGATGCTGCATTTGTGTTAGAGGAAAACGTCCATTAACTTTCAGGACATCTCTAGGAAGCTAATCCCCGGGAGGGATGAAATTCAGCAGTGGCTAACAAGTCTGCACCTTTGATCCACTCTCCACACAGCAAAGCTAGACAGCGTTATGCCAAAGCCTTAAACAAAAATACTAGGGGAACTTTAAACCTGCAAATATCTACAACCTTTACAATCCAGGATGCTTTTCATTAGGTCTTCTCTTGTAGTATTTCTGACTTCTGCCTCCTTCATATGCAAGTCAGTTTGCAGGGGTGACAGGAACCAATGTAATTGAAAATCTGTGTAGCCTTCATGCCCTGCCACATAGCAGATATTGCCTCAGTCTGTGGATGTAGGGGTTAACTTAAGGAAAAGCAGTTCTTTTCTGCTGCCTTACCTTTGTCCCTCTCTCTAAAACTAAATGGATTACTGCAAATGTAAAAGGTTATAACGTGATATACCCATATACTGCTTACAATCATTTTTCAAGACAAGGGAATTTATGTATCCAGGAGTGCCTTGAAATAGCAGTCAGAATTCTGTTATTTTCAAAAAGCTTTGTTCACTCTCATAGCTATACACTACAGTGCTTAATGTGCTATTTATTGACAGTTATTTCAGCGTCTGAACAATAGTATCAAAATCACTCCTACTCAAGAGCAGGTTAGTGTGGAAGAACGACTCACCTTTGGCAACATTTCAAAACACACTGCTAATTACCAGAACTATGTTTTGACTAGTAGCAATACAGGAATCCTTTGCAGAAACCTGACTCCTTAGTGAGACAGACCACTATGTCATTTCATTGCGTTCGAAGAGGTTTTAAATGACAGTTTGGGTTCTGAGAAGGTGATGACAATACTACAGGATTTCACAAGATGACTGTGATAACTGCAGCAGCGAAAGCAAAGAATGCTTAATAGACAATGAACCTCAGCACCTATTATTACTGATCTTCTGAAACGTAGGATTTCCTTAAATCGATTTCGTATTTCAAGGGGTTTCAGCCAGCATTCCAATAAATTGCATTTAGAAAGTAACAGATCAAAATCTACAGACACTGCCGAAGTAATTCTGGTTAATGTAATGGAAATTGGCTGTGAATGTATAAAGAAATACTTTTGAAGATCTAACTCTCACAGTACAAATGAATAGTCAAGCTTACTTAGCAGTTCGGCTTCGTGACATAATTATTTTTTCTTGTCCACCTTTTCCTATGAACTGCGCTTCCTACAGGGATCAGAAGAAGATATTTTTAAACATTCATCCCTCAAGACAGATTTTTCAGGTATTCAGAGAAGCCCTCCATAGCTCCCAGCAACCATGTCGTTTAAGTAGTTGTAGCCAAGGGAGTTGACCTGAGATGTCCACATCATATTTTATTAGTGGATGCCTGTTGTAAGATCAGTCTCATTTTGGGCCAGCCGTAAGTGATTTTGCTTTCCTGTGCAGGTCAATGGATACCTAAATGTCTGTGAAATGGTACCACAGCTGCAAAGTAATACTCCTGTATTTCCTTTAATGACAGTTTCTGTTTTTCACTGCCACTCTACCCCATTAATTCCACTTCTAAGTGCTGAAAAATGAGGTTCCATATATCCATGTAATGGGCTGCATGTGTTTCTAAGGTCTCTTGCATATCCAAGTTTTCCTAACTGTTAAAGAACCATTATTAAAACTCCTGAATTATCTCTTATCCTATAGAATCCTAAAAAGCATTTTATACTTCAATAAATTCCTGATGAGGTTCTCTTCCCACCTTTCAAATGCCAGCCCCAAGGCCCCATGCTCCCATGCAAAGTCTGCTGAGTAACTGGTACCAAGTCAGCTTGCTCCACATTTCCAAGCTGTAGCAGGGAACTACATGCACGTTAGCTCTCACTCTTGCCAGAGTACTTGTAGAAAGGAAGTAGAATTTCTTTTATTGAGATTATATAGAGTGTAGGTACATCCATGGAGCTTCTCAAACGGAAACAACCCTGTTCTCAGCATGTAGCTCAGATCCTGTGGTTTCACTGCCCATGCAGCTCAGGACTGAGCCCAGACTTTGTCCCAGTGTGGGCCAAGTTTGACCACTTGGAGTTGTTCTGTTCAAGCTCATGTGGAGTCTCTGCTGGGAGACCTTATTTCTAATGGCACTGCTGCCCGGCTGCAGCCAGGGCCCTGCTTCAGTGCTCTCATCCCTTCCTGGGGAGCTGCTTGAAGGAGTTGCAGGGCATTGCTGCTAGCAAGCCCTCCACTTCCTTCAGCAGCCGGTCCTTCATTCCATAAAAGTCTGCAAAGCGATCTTGGGGTGTTCTGGAAAAGGTGTTTGAAGCACAGAAATGGCATGCAGCTTGATGACGGATTTGCTGGGACTCTTTCTCATAGATGAAAAACTGGTATCCTTTCCCTCTGTGCAGGCTAGCTCCATTGCTGCTCTTAAAATCTGTTCTAAAGCTATGCAACATTTTGAGTTTCCCTCCTCCTGTAACTTTATAAGATTGGAGGACTTTTAGTAACACATCCTCAACTCTTGTTTGTAAGAACGTGCAGTTTGTGTTTACCTCAGGGAGCAGTGCCTGATCTCATTTACAGGAGTAAGTAACAAATCAGATAAAGTCTGTGCAACTGCTCAGAAGAAAATAAATCTCTTTAAGAGCATAAATCAGTCTCCTGGAGCCTGTCCTTGTAATGCTTAAAGACAAAGTGACAACTGAAAATGACAGAGATCAAGGGCTAGAGCAGCTCAGCTGTGTTTCAAGGAGTTTATAATCTTTTGGCAATTAATCAGCAATAGTGGGGCCCAATCTGCAAACACCTATTAAATCCACCCTTCCTTACAGTTTTCCCCAAACTGCGAAAATTTCAGAAGTGCCTCAGCTCTGTGAAGAAAGGGCAGGGGTCTTGAAATATCCCAACACACCAACTGATATGTCGGGGTATTTCAGATGAAAATTTTGACATAGATAGAGTTTTAGCTGTGGTGAGTAAAAGATGGGAAACTTGGAGCTTCTTTTGCTTTGGGGTTGTCTTTTTTTACTTTCTTTGACTATTATTTAGAACAATTTAAGTGCCCTTTTGGTCTCTGCTGAGGCCCTGGCCCAGCTGTTTGCACGCACAGAGTATTACAGGCCAGTCGGGCCTGCTCTGCTCAGGGTGTTCCTGAAGCCATAGGCACACATCAGTGTGTGACAGCCATTGCCACCTATATGCTGATATACTCAGCCTTTTGTGGCAACTAAATCATCCAATTTAACCATCCTTTAATTTATGTAAAATAGTATTCTACACTAGCAGTAGTTTATTCTTGCAGGATTTCCAGACATGACCATTGTAAAAACACAGCAAAGCCGCCACTCCTGAGGGACCAGCAAAGTTGAAAGCCCGCCCCTCTGCTGTGACTGGCCATGCAGAGAGGGTTGGAAGAAGAGAAGAGGAGGCTATGGCTCCACAGACACGAAGCTGTACTCCAGGCTGTGCCTGGCAATGTCCTGAGGAAGTCCAAGCTATAGGGCTTTGCTGGTCATCATCAACTTCACCTTTTGCAGTTGGGCACGCAGCTTAGCCGCTCACCCCAGAAAAGGTGTGATCCTCACTCAAACATGCAAAACTGCTTTTTTAAGGTCAAGTGATACCTGGTGCTTTCTTTATCTTAGCACCTTCGGCCCTTTACTAACAGACCCAGAGTGCTCTTTGCTAAATGCAGATCTATGAGCCCTGTTTTTCTCTATGCCCTGTTTTCCCTTTGTATACCAAAACCCAGTGGTTGCTTTGCCTGCTGGTGCAGTGTCTGCTGTAACACACATCCACTCATGCTATGTTCTAGAAATTAAGGGCCATACTCTTTCCAAGCAGGAAGATGGTGCTATTACAGGAACCTGGTGGGGAGGTTTCATGTCAGTTAAGGACACCCTGTTGCTTAATGGGCAAAATAGGGGCTGTTGACAGTCCACTAAATATAGTTAAAGGGTGAGTTTGCGGTAAGCCGATTAATGATGGACATTAATTCCATCTAATTAATTACCAAGGAGGATTTATGGCTGGGGAAATCCAGGAGCCTTTGAGTTTCTCAGTTTGCAGCTAAGAATTGATTTTAAAAAGTAATAATCTGCGAATGACCGAGAAACATGCCAGCTAAAATCAAAGTGATGGGTTTAAAACACAGCCAATCAGAAGGAGACAGATGTGACACCATGGAGACAAATTATCTACTAAGCAAAATTAGGTTGAAATATTATGACCAAAAAAGCAAATCCAGCCTTGCAGGCAGCAAACTGCCTGCTTTAAAAAGAAGGGAGATTGTTCACAAAACTCAAGTTAAATGAAGGTATTATCTAAAATAAGATGCAGAAAGAAATCTCAGAATACGACTGACAAATCTTGACAATTTTTTAACTAAGGTGGAAGTTCTGGAATTTCACTTAGAGGTGAACTACAAAAGAGGGAAAATGTGAATCTGTGCTGATTTATAGCCAATGAAAGAAAGTGTTTAACCCTTTAACAGAAGTAAAAAAGCTTTTTCACTGGTTCTTCCACTTCAAAATTAATTCCCAGTCTATCCTGAAAGTCTCAGTTTCTACTTGAAAATCAACAGTGACAGTGGTATGGCAGCAGAATTGAAGAATAGAAATTTAATTGAGGTAGGAAATGCAAATTTCAGAATGTTCTGGATTTTTTTTAGAATTAGGGAAACTATGTAAGTTTTAATATACACCGCTCTTTCAAATACAGTTTAAAAACCCCCCAGTGCTGCACTCGTCACAGCTAACTTACCCTGCAAACAAGGAAGATCAGGCTTGACATTTCTGGCATTTCTAAATTAAAAAGTAAAGCACAGATATGTTTTAAGTAAATTTTTTCTTCCATCTGACACAAATAATCAAAAAAAAAGGCAATCGCCTTTTCCCCAGAGATTATCTGTAGAACACAATAAAGTCATATCATATTACTCTGCACAGACTTTCAGGAAGATTAAATCCACAGCTGAAGCTCAAAAGTAAACCACAATGGACATCTGGGTGCCAGCCCAGGTTGTCCACCAGTGCCAACACCAAATGCCCAGGAACCCTGCTGATGCTGGTGCTACAAATCTCAGCAGTCCTGCAATCAGGCTATGAAAAGACTTGGCTCTTCCTAGTGCCCTGGGGCAAGCAACAGAGGGTTTCTAAAACCTCACTGAAATTCCTTCCACCTTCCTGGTCATTTATATGGCACTCACTGGCATGACCTCTGAGCCCTCACTCATTTACTTGTCGCTGAGCCTCAGAGTAATTTAGCCCTTACATTGAGCCTCTGAGTAATTAAATCACACTTTTATTTCCCTTCTGGTTCCCCCATGTGTCTTCAGACTCCGGTGTGTATTCCATAACATATTAAGATCGAAAACTCTGGCTTCACCTCCTCTCTGTGTCATGTAGAAACACACATGCTCTCTTAGGAGAAAAATATTGATAGTCATTACACTGCCTACCCTCTGCCCCACACTACCTCCTCCTTCTCCTGCAGCAGCGCTTCAGGGGTCCCCAGGGATTCCTTCTCATTGTGCCCAACCGCCGTGAGAAATATCTTCACAGTTATGATATTCTGCCTCCTGTGAAAAGACACATCGTTCCCCCGGGTATTCTGAATATTAACTGGAGCCACACTAACCCTTGCTTTTATGCTGCAGATAAATTGTTCTTGGAGGCCTATCTACTTAACATTGCATCTAGCAACAGGCACTCCTCTTCTGATATATTGTTAAATTTGCTGCTTGCTTCCTTGTCACTTGTGAAACTGGTCTTTTTCTCTAATATCCTGAATGCCTGCAGTGTTGAAAGTAGCTGAGTCTAGACAATGGCCCGCCTTGGTTTTTCAAATTTTATCTCCATCCCTTCTCCAGGCAGAAGCATTAGGGTTTAAGCAATGACTGGATATAAATCCAAATGACTTCTGCCTTTTTTTTTTTTTTCCCCCAGTAATAATCTATCTGTGAATAGATAAAATAAAACGATTTTTATTTTCCTGAAAAACGTAATGAGGGTGGAAACAGCAAGTTAAAGAAAATGTAAAGCAGAGTATACAGCTTTCAATAAAGAGATGTTTCTTTGTAAAACATGGAGAAAAAAATAGTAATCTGCAGTAGGAATGTGAACAAACATTATAAAATATCATTTTTATAAACTGCAAACATGAAAATGGACAGTGTTTCCCATGTCAAAAGAGAGGGCAGAATCACATTAGAAATGACTGAAGGACTCATTACTGTTGACTTATTTTTTAAAGAGCAATTTGAAATGTGTGGGTGAATGTGACCTGATGGAGATTTTTTTCTCTTTCTCTCCTATAGTGGTCTGCACAGCAACGTGAGTTAGCTTTGTAAACTAACCATCACAAGCTATGTTTTTAAAATATCTTGAGGACTCAGAAATATCAGAACTTGCTAGGACTCCCAGTGCTTGGGATGAAGCTCTGACATTGTCATTCACTGCTGTGGTTGTTTAAACACTCTTCATATTCCTTTTCATAAACCAAGGAGTATGAAAGTTTCCTTTGGTGAGGACCATTTAATGTCTGAGCCATGTTAGTTCCTGCGTAACAAAAAAAATCACCTGCACCAGTTTGAACTTTAAAGAACAGTTTGGAAATCTTGGTGCAAAACAGCTTCATTTGCTGCCTTCATAGTTTCATACCTGATATGGTCAAGTGCATGCTGTGACTTCAGTGCTGCTAAGCTGCCACATAAATTTACTTCATAGGATAAAAGCAAGAGGGGTAAGGCCTTGTTTGTCTCCAAATAGAAATGCACAGACAGGGAAGAGCCATCCCAGGGCATGCAGGAGAGCCACAGAAAGCCCTGCCTGACCCATGTAGGTGACTCTTAAGTACCACCCTTCCCTTATTCCAGTGTATCCTTTAAAAAGCAGGTGAGCCTTGAGGAGCAGGAAACCCCTGGAGAAAAATACTATGTCATCTCCAGGTTAATGACAGATGCGTAACACGTACATGGGAAGGAGAAGGAGCACTCATGTCACCCATCCTGGGAGCCTGCTGCCTAACACGCATGTTTTCACAAACCATTTCCCACGAGTAAATACATGTTGCCTGACAAATTACATTAACCTTCCCGAGCACAGATATATGCAGAGGCTGTCAAATGTTCTGTATGAAATGAGTATATTGAACAAGAAGTCTCATAGCCCTTAACAGGAAAAATGAGACTTTTCTGAAGTACACTTTGGGAAAAAAAAAATCTCCCTTTAAACTTGTTCCTGTTGAGAAATTATAGCTTTTCCTACAGAAAATACAAAAATGTGGTGACAGAATGTCTTTCTTCCCATCATTTTGCCAGACTTTTTTTTTTTTTTTTTTGCTAAAACAATGTATTTTTAATGCCAGGATTAATATAATGCCTGGGTTTAATGAACTTTTCCCAACAGTAATCTCATACAGTGCCAAAATATTTTGTACTCCTTACCATTGCACACATATCAGTATTTCCTTCTGTTATGCATGCCAAAAATATGACTCTTTGATAAGTGTCAATGTAGATACAACTGCAATAATAGATATATTCCAATGTTATCTGGACTTGCCATAGCTGATCATATTATTAGATAATGTTCTACTATGGATAAGATAATACTGTTCTAATTATTGAATTACAGCTTAGAAAAATAAAGATAGATCACGTGGGAATATATTCAGACATTATTCTTTTCTTGTCATTCCTCATAACCAGTGGAAGAAAAAATGATAACTATGAATACAGACGTGTACTGGCATTCTTAAGAAACTATATTATGTCAACTGAAATAAGGAAAAAAGAAAAACCCGAGGCTAAACTTCGACATTGAAAACAGTCTTGCAGTCAGGCATCTAAAATTAGATAAAATTTCATCACTGGTTCATCAGCTCTGTAGTTTCAGCTGCTAAGTCCTAAAACCCCCATCTCTGAAAATACTGCCTCAGACAGTTACTTGTGAAAGCTGGTATTTCACACAACAGAGGCTGGCTTTCCTTGACTGAGATCAGTTCAACAACAAGCAGTTTAGTGACATCATCTGTAAACACAAATACACCATAATATGGTGCTCACAAGATATTAATTTTAATTTCTTTGTGGCCCATTTAATATCAAGAATCTTTAAGTAACTCTTAGGAAGAGGATGTAGGAACAAACATAGCAAAAAAATAAAAAATAAATAAAAATCAAACAAGGCTAGTATTGTGATCTGGGCCAAAATTACAAAAGAAAGCTGAGCAGATTTTAGAGCCCACTCCAGCCTCATCTTGATTCCAGCTTTAAATCCAGTGGGAATCTTTGCACTGACTTTGATGCCTGCTGCAGTAGTATTTAATTCTCTGGTTGAAGTCCATTGAAACTTATATACACACACACACACACACGTGTTTATATATGTGTGTGTGTGTGTGCGCACACGTGTGTGTGTGTGCTGCAGGCCTACCAAGAACTGTAAAGGAATAGAAAGACAGATGTATAAATGCACTTTACAAACTAAAAATGCATTATAAACTACAGAAAGGTAATAAGCTTGCCTTTTTGCTACCTGTATTCTACCAGAAAAGCAATCCATTTGCATTTTTTTTTTTCATATGTTCAGTGCTTACAGTATACTGTTCTCATTACAGACTGGCAGTGTGCTGGGAATTAAGCCCATGTTACACACAGACAGATGTTATTTTATAGAGTGTCATTCAATGTAATGGTACCAGATTTTATCACTTAGCCTGCATCCCAATTACCCATTAGCAGTTTGTGTAGTTGGGAAGCAGGCAAATATCTACTGTGCAATGTAGCAATTATTTCAGGATATCTGCTTCCCAAATTCAATGTGATGGGAAGCTTTTCCATGGGCAGTAACAGCTATTTTAAACAAAAGTTTTTGACCAAGCAAAGAATAAATGGAAAAACAGTTGAGTCTTTCCATAGGGCAAAGCTCCTCTTCTTGCTCTTTTGTTTTTCAGTCCATCGTGAAGCAGAAGTCTTACATAAAATCCTATGCAAATATACCTGCTACAAGGAGGCAACTTAAGACAAGCTTACAGAATATTCTGATGGCATGGTTTGCTGGTTGTTTGCATTCATTCCTGATTTTTATGCCTGTGTTTTTTTGTTGTTGTTGTTGTTTTGTTTTGTTTTTTTAAGTAGATATGGTGTAGCCAACTGCCATTGTTGTTCTATCATAAAGTCCCCATGCATCTGGAAAGTTCTCGTATTCAGCACATCCTCTGACAATAACGCAAAAACAAGCATCTGCTATACGCCTTTTCAGTAGCACGCAGAAGGTTATGAAGTATCGGAGAATGATATGCAGGTATTGTTCTCTTGCTTCTCTTGCTGCATTTTTTTTTTTTTTGATCCTGTTTTGTGATGGTACATATATAGATGGAGAGTTGTTTCTGAGAAGCTTTAACAGAACCCTAAGCAAGTTTATAAGAGAACCCTGGAAGTGTGGAGCTGTAATGGCTCATCCAATATGATGGGGGAGAATCTAACAATGCCAAGCTCAAGAGCCCAAATTCCAGGACGGAAGAGGCCAGACTCCCCAAGCACGCCTTCAACAACAGCTTCATATTTTAGGACCACGTTAAGACTATTACAATAGTGAAAATCTTCTGCAGGAGTTTGTTTCCATTGGGCCTGAACTGGGAGCCTATCTTCTTGCTCCTTCCTGCTGGTTGCGATGCCCACACAGGGAACCGGGCAGAGGTGAGCCCGGGGGCAGCCCCGTGCTCCAGGCCCAGCTTCACCCTGACAGCAACCAGCAAAGAAGCTCTTTGCAGGTCTCAGCAGCAGCACTGGCCTTTTGGCTCTCACTAATGGCTTTTGAGCAGCAGCTTCATTAGCAACTGGCTCCTTTTACAGGTGGAATACTCTTTGTGTGTGTGTGTGTGAGAGCACATATGCTTGTAATCAAATTTGCATCCCTCATGAAGAAAGACATTTGCTGGAGAAGATGTTTGTTTTCCTTGTTCAGGTTCTCCTACAGCTTCTTAATTCTGGAAAAAAGTCAAAAGAGTGCACAAGGGGATCATCTATCTACATGTGCCATTTTTTTTTTCTAACTTGATTGTTTTTCCCTTTTTGTAGCATTGTTTGGCACTGAGAAAACAGAGTTATTCAAGTATTAGCACAAATAAGGTCTATCCAGGGTTCTGCTCATGAGCTATTAATAGTGAGTAACAATGACAATGTGCAAAGCGTATGAGCAATGCTGAAGAGGCTCACCCTACTAAGTATCTACCTACGCTCAACAGCATGCTTCAGGAACAATTATTCCCTCTGGGGAATTAAGCCCAGAAGAAGAAAAGGCTATGAAGGCTGGAGGAAGGGCTGGATCACCAGGGTGAATAACTGTGGTGGTTTTAAGCTGCTGGGCAGCTGAACTCCACCACAACTGCTCTCTCACTCACCCTCCACAAAGGGAAAGAAAATACAATGAAAAGGGCTCAAAGGTTGAGATAAGGATGGGGAGATCACCCACCAATTATCATCACGGGCAAAATAGACTCAGCATAGGGAGATCAATATAATTAGTATAATTTATTGCCTATCACTAGCGGACTAGAACAGTCAGAAACTAAAAGCAAACTAAAAACACCTTCCCCCATCCACCCTCTTCTACCTCCTCCTCCCGAGCGGCACAGGGAAGGGGAATGGGGGCTGCGGTCAGCCCCTAACACTGCATCTCCGCCGCTCCTTCACGGTCACTCTCTGCCCCTGCTCCACGTGGGGTCCCTCCCACGAGATGCTGTCCTTCCTGAACTGATCCTGCGTGGGCTGCCCACAGGCTGCAGCTCTTCCAGAACTGCTCCCATATGGGTCCGTACCACGGGG
>VXAA01004765.1:96861-133295 GCA_013399115.1 Anseranas semipalmata
GGGTCCCTTTTGGAGCTGGCTGGAGCTGGCTCTGATCTGACATGGGGCAGCTGCTGGGCTCTGCTCACAGAGACCACCCCCACAGCCCCACTGCTACCAAACCCTTGCCACATAAACCCAATACAGTAACTCAAGCCATACACCAATAAACAACATGAGGAATGGACACAGTGGTCAGTGCAGCCCCTGTCACAGGCAATACCATAGCTACCGGGCCATATGCCATTTGCACTGCTTGACTATGGATCCACGGTTCATTTGAGATGGACAGCTGTACAACGGAACTGAATGTACATCTGATGCCCCTCTCTAACTGGGACATCCTTTAGAAACAAAGCTACTGAATAAAATACACAGAGGCAAGTTTTCCTTTTCCTACCCTGCTTTTCCTACTTTCTCCCCACAGGATAGTATGTCAAAAGGGCCAAGATTTTCTTGAATCTTTTCAATCCCTTGCAGTTACATTGTGAGGACCTGGGAACAGAGCCTATAGCACCTGCAAGGCAGCCTGTCCATTCCCTCTTCAGCCACAGACAAGAGAATTGGACAAAATGTGAAACCACAGCTATATGGATTAGCTGCAGAAACCAGCCCGGCAAGGAGCACCACTTATAACCAGCCATGCAGAGTACGTTACAGATTCACTAATCTCAGTTGATTTTTTGAGACAATATTCAGAGAAAACAGCTCTGTTGCAATGATGTGCAGATCCATGTGTAATGTGTCAAATTTCAATATTCTCAGATAAAAAATCTCTCATCTTTACCATTCAATTGTGGTCAAAATTCTCCTGAGTCAGCCTGTGAGACATGTTGACATTTCTCGTGGTAACCTGACCCTGGAATACTGAGTATTCTGTACCATGATAAACATCATACTGTGGTTTGTTGTTTTTTTTTTAAATGTACTTCGGTCCACTGTCAGTCTATCACCTTTCATAATAACTTTTGTCTATTTTGTATATCAGTCAAGTTTGTGGATAGATGTACTGAATAATTTAACTTTGCAAGAACATGCTGCAATATCACTCATTGGACTGGACATTTTTTAACATATTATTTTCTAGGCTCCTATTTAGCTTCAAAAAATATCATCATTTCTCTCAGGTATAATAATCCTTGTTTTGGAATAGGCATTCTTCCTGTTTACTTCAAGGCATTTTGAACAGCAGCTCCTAAATCATGACTCTGCAGTCAATTCCCAAATCAAAACAGCATGTCAAATTCCAGTTCCAAGTACACTGGTGTTAATTTGGGTACTACACATGGTGGAGCTGCTCCTGATTTGCACCTGTGAAAGTCTCTGTACTACTTTGAAGAGAAAAAAAAAACCAAAACTGCTGTATCGGAGGGGGGGAATTGTTTTCCTATGAAAGAATAATTTTTTTTACCCTATCAAAAGCTGTGTGTATGCAGAATTTATTTGATAAAATGAACATTAAAAGCATTTTAAAACTTGAGAAAATTAACAAACAAGAGTGAGGCAGGTGTTACTCTCCCTTTTGTCTAATACTCAAAGTCCTGTTTCATCCATGTATTTTTGTCTCTGACGTTTGTCACCAGCAAGGAGCTCAGAATACAGCATGCACACGCTGGCGTGCCCTCCTGCCATACCATTTCTGAGCACTGGTGGAAGCCATAGCTCCCAAAAGGACCCGTGAAATGTGCACTCATTGTGTCCAGATGACTTTGCCAAAATGCAGCAGAACCATCCAATTTGCTAAAATACTGTGTACTTCTGCCATATCTCATGTCTTGAAGGTAAATGATAATGTTCCCTTGCAAATCTGTTCATCCTATTCTTTGGGATTCCAGCCAAGACAAAGTAACCAACTTTTTCTTCTTTCTATTCCTCTCTTATTCAGAGTCTCAAAAAATTGATTCACACATTAGGCTCATCCATTTTCTGGGTCATTTTCATTTTTACCAGTCTATTTCCACTTACTTTCCTGGCAATGGCACTAGTGGTTGTCAATTAAGTTCTGGCTAATTTTATTGATTAAACATCCCAGGTCCTTAAAGAATTTGTCAAATTATGTCATCTAAAACTCCCTTATCCACCTTCTTTTTGGTAGTATATTATGAGTTGATATGCATCAGCATCAGCGGTCAGCATTTATCAAGTGGAGATACTGGTTAGTGACTGTTTCACGATACTTTTCTACCTTTGTATTTGTACAAAGTACACATGCTTTCAATCTTCAGTGTATCTATCACAAAAGCTATTTTTTGGCACTAGAATCCCATCTTCCTAGAGCAGTAGCAGAAGGGGTTTAATAATGCAGGTAATTGTGACAATCACATTATTCCCCCCTGACTCATATTTCAAAGAGCTCAGCCTCACGTAAGCAACAGCCTATTGTGTTCTCCATGGGTTGACCCCACAGTAACATTGATATTGCACCTTTATATCCAGCTCCAGCCTGTTCAAGGATTCAGTTTCTGTTGATGTTAATATGCCAGCCCGTGAAGGAGTGTGTCCTGGGAAGAAATACATGCCTTGTTCAGGTGTTCTAGCTCCAAGGGAAGAGCACGTCAAAATGCTGCCAGAACAGGCAGCTAACTGGGAGCAGTTTACATTATACATGGTTAAAACAGCTTGCAATGTTTAACCATGCACTCAAATAGAAATTTATAAGCTAAGATGAGAAGTATTTTGGTAAAAGACCGTTTTTTTCCCAGATCTTGAGCAAATAATATCACGAGCACACAACAATTAGCAATCCTAAAAGTGGTAGCTGAAACACAGGTTTCTCATAAGGTAACAAAATAGAGTGTAAGGCATGATGTACATGAAAAAGAGTGTGGCACAGAAGGTCTGGACCTTGTGGCAAAGTTCTGTATAACTTAATAGCAGGGTGATTTTCTTCAGTTGTGCCAAAGCTGTATTTCAAATCAGTTGTGCTGAATAGGACACATAACTATATGTATTTGCTGGGGAGGGTGGTAATTTCTTCCTATAGAATTCCAAACAGGAGGTATAATTCATCAGTTTATTCTGATGATGCAAATAGCCTGCAGAGAAGATGCAATTTTAAAAGTGATTTAATAGGTGTTTATGATGGGAAAGGTATTAACAAAGGAAAAATTAGGAGAGGATATCAGGAAAAAACTTCCAGATGGTGAGATATAGTAGTCCACAGAACAGCTTCCCAAGGGATGAGATGGAAGTTGCATTGTCTGGTATTTTTAAAAATAGGCTCCGCAAATTATAAGCGAACCTACAGTTGGCAATGATCTTGCAATGACCTGAAGAGGAACTTCTCCTTCTCTAACATTTATTCTTATTTACAATTTTAAGATGTATCATTCTCATCACCTTGTTCAGGGTCTGTCCTGTCTGTGTACTCAAGCAGCTGCAAAGTTCAAGAATGGTGTCCCTCAGCTCCATCACTACATTAAGCACTTCCAGTGTTAAATCCGCAACTGGCAGCAGCTTAAGTGGCCAAATCCTGTAGCTGGAACAAATCAGCATATCTGCTACACTTGAGCAAATAAAGGTGCCTAGAATATTCACTCCCCCATTAGCTTTAAGTCACATGGAAAAAACACAAAAGCCTTGCACAAACTTTTTTAGACAAGTAAATGTCCTCTTGAAGCAAAGAAAATATCTGTCAATGAGGGTGAGGTAAGCGAATAATGGGTAGCAAGAATATGTAATGGGCATCCTATAATGAATAAGATAGTGCAAAAATGTGGAACAGCATGTTTGCTTTTTTATTTTCCGTGAGTACAAAAACTTCTTGGTTCTTAAATACAGAAAAAAATTACAAGAAGACAAAAGAAAAAACAAACAACAACAACAACAACAAAGGAATAAGGTTATCTAGGTGATCCTGGAAAACAGAACAAAGATCAGAGTGGCAGAGGCAGTTAAAATTTACTGTTTGATTTATACCTGACCTAAAATATGATACATTAGACAATGATTTATGATAGTGATTTATTCAATGCTTTTATTCAATGATTTTATTCAAAGAATATGGACAATGTGAAAATTAACCACACTTTGTAAATTTACAACATATTGTAAGGACAAAGTAAGGTCATACACTTATGGACAGAATCCTGTTATGACATAAGAATTTTCTATAGTTTTGCTGCTGTAATACTTATGAATGAATATAGTTTCAAGACATTTTAACATTACTTAAATTAATCTTCAGAAAGAATACAGAAATCCAATAGCTTGACTTTCAAATATTCTGGTAACTAATCCAAACAAAGAGCTTGTGATGGTACAGATGCTTTCATATGGGGATGCCATCAGTTGGATCCCTTGAATGGATTTTGCTGTCAATCTGAACAAAATTATGGAATAACTACTTTGTAATGAGCTGGCTATTCATCCATTTAGTGAATTGTAATTCTTCCTGTATGAATTGGCAATAGAAAACTGAGCTTGATGTTCACTCTATTGCAGTGGGAGAAAATTGGCCATCTCACAACCTGCTTGGCTTTCAAACTTGATTGCCTAAACAGTCCCAGAGCACCTAGGCAGTGCATTTGAATAAAATGAGGCTGTTGCTAAACATACAGTGTTTGAAAAATAATCAAAACAGAAATATTTCTCTATGAATTATTTAAAATTTAAAAATGGAAAACAGGCATATGTCCACTGCTTTTTAATGCCAGTTTCCAGAAGTTCTATACCTGCATGACATCAGCTGAGGTAATTGAGCTTGGTCCTCTCGTGCACCTGAGAAAGAAAGGAGGTGCTGGGTAACTGGCTCTTGCTTTCTGAATTTTTGAGCCAGACGTACCCCGGCCAAAGCTAGAACTATGTTCAAGCAGCTTTACCTTCCCTGATGTCTTGCAGGCTTAATGGACCCTGCACCAATGCAGGGAGGCTCAGACTCTTCTTTGCAGAAGGATCATTGGAACAAGGACTTGGAACCAGTGAACTTGCCCTTGTGCAGAAATGTCTCTCTAAAGGAGATCTCTCCTCTTAGTTTCGGCTTCTCTGTACCTCTGAGTAGCCATCTCAGCCTATTCTACTGCATGTGCTGTACTCCTGCATGCGGTGCATTGCATTTTTGAGGCTGCATTTGAGCATGGCTGAAAAATTTCACTTTGTTCTGCCTCTGCACTCCACCCACTAGGAATCTCCTAGGGAAGGTGCATTCATAACAGCACACTTTGGTTGACATGTTGCATTTAATCCACAGAATTATTTACAGCACAAGCTGAGGGTACTTCCAAAACCTCCTCCGTTCCTGTGGGCTGCGAAAACAGACAGGAGGGACTGCAACCTCTGAGGGAGCGGGGTCACAATTAAGACACTGGGTGACTTGGTGAAAGTGAGTCGTTGCTGAAAGACCATTCATTGAAGGAAAACAGCTTGTTCCTTGTTCCTGCAGAAACCAAATATGCTGGCCTGCAAGGCATGCAATAAAGCCTATCGCCTTGCTCAGGATGTTCCCACAGGATTGCTTGAATGAGATCCAGGGACAGAGGGGCGAATTTCTCATTCTAGAGCACTGGTCTAGAGTCTGTACGGGAATTTGTCCGGTGGAATTGTTTTTTTTATTTTTATTTTTTATTTCAAACTGTTTGTGCTTGGACAATTTTGAGTAACAATTTTTGTTTACATCTGCTGAGGTGCTATAAAGAGAGCCCATTTAGTCTATTTTGTAGGGCCACATTCCGTTTGTACCTCACACAGCAACGAGCAGCTAAAACTGAGCATTAACTGTCATAACCTCTGTGGAAACCTCAATGATGTAAAGAATCAATATGCCTTAGTTCTCACTAGAAAAATTATCATGCAAAGGGAGCACCTAGTGTGTTTGCTTGAATGACACTTGAACACATACTGAATGCTGTCTGAGTGAGGAAGGGTGATCTATCAGAAATCTCTGTACACAGAGGGGAGTGAATTATACCCCATTTCCTAGTCTTTCTGACCCTTCTTCATTGCTTTATGTACCAAAGAAGAAATTGCTACTCCGATGATTTGTATGTGAATTTGCAGGCTCACGTTGCACCAGCTGAAGTACTGAAACTGAATCCAGTTTCACAAGGATTCAAACTGTTAATGGCTAAAATTCTGGCAAACATTAAAGCTGCCTTAAGACTAAGCCTTGTTCTTGCTGAAGTTAATGCAGCCAATTCTCACCCTTACTGCCAGGGCCTGCAGGAAGGGCAGCTGGGATAAGTATCATGTGGAAGTCTGGTTGGAGCCGGGACACCTGTGGAGACTGCTTGGCTCTGCTCCGGCATGTGTAAGGAAAGGCAAGCAGGAGTGGGCTGTGTTATATGGATCCTCCCATTCCTTTCTCTCACAGCCACGAGGCGAGCAGTGTTTTTAGACTTGTGACACTAAAAGTGGAGCTTTTTCAAGGTCCACCTCTCCCAGAAAAAAATAAAATAAAATAAACCCGTAACTCACCTACTCTTAAATAGGCTCTGAGCCTGCTTTTCCACCCATAATCAAGTATGGGTATACCTGTCATTGTCAGTAAGTTTCCATCTGGGAGGCTAGGTTTGATTTAAGTGCCCCAAAAGAAATTTCAAATATTGTTTCAATAGAAAGCAATGCAGTATTTATTAACCGAAGAGCACAGGCATTTAAAAGACTTCACATGCACATCACCTTCCCTGTGTTTAATGTTTCACTTCCAGCTTAAGCTGGTTCACTTTATCCATCCCCTAACAACTGCCAGACTAGGTGAGTGTTATTTCATTCCTACAAATAATGTTTTCCCCATGTTTTTGCTTTCCCCTTTGAATCTCGTGCCTTCTTCACCTTGCCTAGGCTTTGTTTCTTTTGTATTCCTAACTGAAGTCACCGGAGGCTGTGAGCCTCCACATGAACGTCACCAAACTGGTTTACACTTCTCTCTGGAGGGGAGGTGGAGACTGTCTTCAAACAGTTTCTAAGATTTACCTCTGAGCTAATTTTGCTTTGGAAAGCAACAATCACAAGCTTGCAGAGCTCTCTACATAGTTAGATATGTAGCATTCATGGAAATGTATGTGGATGTAATGGGGCATAGGCAAGTGCCCTAAGACAGAAGACTGCTAAGAGTAGGAAATGGCTGTACCGCTTACACCAGGTGCCTATGGCTTGATTGCAGAAAGCTGGAATGGCTGCAGCTGCTTTCCAGGGAGAAGCTATGTGCTCAGGAGAGCAGCCTCCCTGGGGAGACAGAAGCTGCTGCCTTCACCCTGCTCACACTTCTGGAAAGGGAGATTCACCAGCTCTGCCTTCAACTGCTTCCCCATCTCATCACAGGAGTGGTCCAGCCAAAGGCCAGCCCCCATCTCCTCGTCATTAGGGTAGAAACATTCAATTCTGTCTCTCTTGGATAATACACACACAGAGGCCAGCACTGGTCAGGGCTGCATCGGAGGAAGTTTGTAAGTGACTCTCCCATGTAGGCATTGATGATTGTCCCCACATCGTTAGTCCTCAAGATGCACCATTTACTTCCAGATAACATCAAGCTTGAACATGCAAGCTATTTTTCTCTGAAAACTACTTTGAATCAGAGCATGCACTAATTTCCTAGGAGGGATCCTTAGCAAACAGAGCAACTTCTTTGTTTGTTTTTTAAGTAATGAATGCAAAACTCACTTTTGCCAGACCTGTAGCTAAATGCCTAGATATGAGCATGTATTAAAAAAAAAAAAAAAAAAACACTTCATGGAATCACTGCTTATGTTTGCTTGCATGTACATATTTGAAGAGAATTTATAAACTCTCATTACTTAAAAATTTTGAAGAGAAGCCTTGTCAAGGGCATGTGAAATAGAAACACTGGTCTGACAGTGCCCAAGAATGACTGGCACTAGGCCTAACTCATTATTTTATCAAGGATCTGGCAGTCAATCAATAGGAAATTATCTGTGCTGTATTGACATAAATCATAATTGGTTTCCCTTGAATGCCATGCCAAATCCTTAGCAGAATGAGTTACTGTATGCCTTATGCCAGTTTTCTTTCTTTATCAGTTCAGCTCAAGTCTTTCTCTGAATGCAGTCAGACAGTAGTATCCCCAGCAGAGCAATCTCTTTGGAACACAAGAATTGCCATACCTAACCCAGCATCCTGCATCTAACCACAGATAATACCTGATGTCTCCAACATCAGGGAAGTGCGGACAAAAATACACCTGTTCAGTCATGCATTGTGATAAGAAAATGGATTTCAAGAGACTTTCCTTCTGTAAATAGGAAATGTGGCTCTATCTCTTTTTCTGCAGCTTATATATAGTGTCTGCATACATGTGCCTATCAATACAGCATCATACTCACATACTCAAAACTTTGCCCAGGAATGGATCTCTTACTGAGTTCAGCCTTTTTCTTAGAACCTAAAGGAAGAGCACTGCAAAGCAACATTTTTATTTGTCCCCTATTTCTCAGCTGACAGTTTCTTCCACAGGTGCAAGAGCTACTGAAGGTCATGGTATCAGTCTGGCCTTTCAAAGGCTGCTACTCACACTCTTCTCTTCCCAGTTGATGAAGCATCTGAGGAGACCCAGCACAAAATTAAGCCAGCTTTGCCTTGAAGGCCAGTCATCTTGCTCACAATCACCTGAGAGATGGAGTTTTCCACAAAGCCCAGATAATGCAAGTAATGCTAGCAGACTTTTTTAAAATTCTGCTTCTTCCATGCTGATCAGCACTGATGGGGATGACACCAGCCTCTCATTCCCCGGAGCTTTGCTTTCTCCCATTAGAAAGACTGTAGAAGCAATGCTGAGGATTGCTCTCCTAAGCCCTGCTGATTCCCTCAGAAGTAGAAAAGGAGAGAAAAAGAATGAAAAAGTCATAATTAAGGAAAAATACGGATATGGGAGGGTTTCATATTCACACCTTCTTCGTGTACAGGAACTGGTTTTACATTGTGCTACTGTCAACAACCCAAACTCAATAATGCATACTGGCTTCTGCCTTTCTGAAGCAAGTTACAGTACCTGGAGCGGACCTTGCCTTGCAGAGCTCCTGCTGAATGGCTAAACTGAGCTGCTGATGCCAGATGAAAAGAAAAGCAGCTCCATTGAGTTCACTGCAATTAAGAGCAAACTCAGACTATTGCAGTAGTAACACTGCAGTAAATCTCTCTTCCTGTTTTCTTTTTTCCGGGCTTTTGTTTTTGTATTTAGTATATTTTCTCACCATACTGCAAGTACTTTTCCACTTTGGAAGTCTAAGTGGATTAATAACTCCTAAACTAGGCAAACTGACACTGAGAAACTTCTAGTCTTTTTTCTTTTTTTCTTTTGTTTCTTTTTTTTCTTTTTCTTTTCTCAACAAGCTGTTCTAAGTGGAATAACACATTCCAGGATGTACTTCCATCAGCCAAAATAAGCATACTTTGTATCTGTTCAAACATGAGGCATACATCTTAGATGCACTTGTATTAACTCACTAACCAACCCAGACCCAAGGCTTAAAATGTCCTGCAATTTCTTGGCACTCAAACGGTGTACTTACAGCAATATCATAGGCTGATAGTTTGTTGATTAAAAACAAGCCAAGTAAAGCACATGCAGATGTCAGTGCTTGATTTAAATGATTTTTCACATAGTCTCCTAGGTTAAGTGAAAAAAATATATATATATCTGCAACATAGCAATTTCCTAGATAGGCTAAAGTAACAACAAGCCCCTTCTCCCATTTTTAGTAAAATTGCACTTACTATAGGCCTGTATAATACACCTATAGTAAACTATGGTCTTTTAAATATCTTTCCCAGATTTTGCATTCCCCAAAGCTATTCTCAGGTTGTAGAAAAAGTGGCTTTTTCTAAAAGAAAACAATAACAACAACAACAAAATCATTTTTAGATTACAATCACAAAACAATATAATACATTCTTTTTACTTTGTAGGCTGCACAAAAGATTTGGACCATATAAATGCATATTATTGTAATAATAAAACACAGTGGTCTCAAAGAAGTTAGCAAGTGTTCTGATCCAACAGCACTTCATACAATACAGCTAGAGATTTGAGAATATATTTATCATGTCAAAGTATGATAAGAGTCACTTATGCTGGAATGAGAGAACAAGACCGTGAAAGAGAACAGAAAAAAAAAAGGTAAAGAAAAACAGGAAAAATTGGATGTCATACTGCAAAATGCAGGACACTCTTCCCCATGACTCTACATGAACCCAAATCCCAAAGAGAAAGCATTAATCTGTCTTAAGTTGGTATGAAATGATGTTAGCCTAACAGATATCAAAGTTGTCAAGAAAAAAACTCTAAGCACAAGGTGGGAGTTTGAAGTACTGTGAAGAGAAGAAAAGGGATAAAGGGAATAAAATCATTATACATTATAGCAAAATAAGCCTAGAGAAAACAGCTCAGTGGGCAGGTGAATGAGTGATCTGTTGTGATGATGTGTACTCCAAAGAACAGTTATTAGTAGCTATATCTCTCTTACAGATATGCAATCAGAGCAGGTCTTCATTCCAAGATATTAAAATATTCCCAGGAAATATCTGTAACAATAACAATACAAGAGGAACTATAAGCAGCAGTGGGAAGTGATGCAATAGAAAAACATACTTTCAGCATCAATGCCAAAACCTTCATTTTATACAGAAAGGTTAATATAATTTTCTTTCATTTTTAATAGCTACATAGACAGACATCCTCAGAATAATTTCATGCACGGCTGAATTGTCAAAAGGGTCTCAAAAGAATTTCTGAGAAGAAAAGGGATCTGTCTCACAGAAAGAAAAACAACATCTTGGGACACAAGCTTGATAGCTGGGAACAAATGAGAAAAGTAAGTGTAAGCACTGCTGACTTGGATGAGGGACAAGAGTAACAGAACAGAGGAGAACAACATCGTAGGAAGAACAAAAAGGGAGAGAACAGACCACATTTCTGAACATCTTAGTCGCCTGCATACTAATGCAAAAAGCATGAGGAGCTATCTGGCAGAGTTGGAAGTCCTTAAACAAGATGAAAATTATGACTCAACTAGAAGAGAGACCTGGTGGGAATATTCACATGGCTAGAATATTTAAGAACTTATTCAGCCAGGGAAAAAAACGGAAGAGGTGTTGCTGAGTGTCAGAATGTAAAAAGATACAGACCTATATAAAAGCATCTTGAAAATAATGAGGAAAAAGAGCAAAGGTGTTATCCTGGCAAATGTCAGCCATCAAACCAGGAAGATCAAGTGGAAGACACTTTGGGGAAAAATTAGCAGAAAGCCCCCAAGGTACAGGGCTTCACAATAATAGGGAGCTTGAATGCATCTCTTGGGAAGGGAATAGAGTGGAGAAGGCTCTCCAGAAACTTCCCAAGAGGAAGTTTGACAATTTTTTGATGCAGAAAATTGCGAAAACAACCAGAAAGGAAGTAGGTCTGAATTTGAGTCTAGCCTGTAGGGAAGAGCTATTTGAAAATGTCACTGCAGAAGGTGAAAATAGGAGAGAGATGAGGAAATAAGAGTTTAAGATACTCCAGAAGAGAAAGTGGGAAAAAGCAATGTAAAGATATTGGACTGCAAAAAGGAACACAAAGAATTGATAAATAAGATCCCATGGGAAACAGGTAAGAGAAGCTCAGAAGTGTTCACCTCTAAGGAGATAACAAAAGAAAACTTGTGGAGTATTCCCATCTGTAGGATGGGTAGGAAGTATACTAAGAAACTGAGTAAATCATACAGCTTTCAGAGAGATGAGGGAGGAGTACCAAAAGCGAAGTCTGACTACTCAGAATGACTAAAATCAGAAAGGTCATGGTATGATATGAGATACGAATTCAAACAAATACAAAGGGGAGACAAGAACATTTCAAAAGTCCATTAGCAAGAAAAAAAAAAAAAGTGGAGGAAGCTAAAAGGCTGGACTGCTTTACATCTTCCTGTGCTTCAGTCTTCAATATAATGCCACATGGATTTAAAAGCTATCACATATAAGGAATAAGACTATTAGCTACTCAAGGGAAAGACAAACTAGAGAGCACTTCAGTTATCTTCCCAATTACTAGGCCTAGTGGAATTCACCATAGATACTTAAATATCATGAATCAGTGACAGAATAGTTAGTGATTGCTGTGAGAAAACTTTCATGAAGGATGGGTCAGGAAAACTGGAAAAGGTCAAACATGCAGCCTATTTCAAAAAGGGTAGAAAGCAGTGGGGAGTTCAGGTGTTGTCAGTTTCCAGAAGATACTGGAAGACCAGACAACCTATTTGTAAAAATCAAGACTAAAAAGAAGCAAGAAAGAGGCCAGGTGGACTTGTCAACCACAAATCAAATCAAACCCATCTAATTTTCCTCTTTGACAGGAAACAGGTTTTGTGGACGGAGAAAGACATGTCAAATGTTTTCGTGACATTGTCTCACATGCCTTAACAAGGGAGCTAGAGAAACTTGATCCAGGTGAAACCAGCAAAACACGGGAAGGAAAACCAGTCAGATATGCAGAGCAAAATTCATGGTCAAAGAGGACAGTGCAGGACATATATTTTTTACACTTTTGCGTGACACAGCAAATTAGAAAACAGGTTTAGAATTCAAAAAGAGCTTGAAAAACTGCATAAATGTTCTGTAGAAACACTCCTAAAATTTTAAAACTTAGATAAGAATAATCAGCTGCCCAAATAAATGAAGAACTACTGACTTGGCAGCAAATATCCAGAAAAGAACCTCTGAGTTTGATAAACAATCAAAAGCTGAGCATCAATCACCAATCTCATATTATTGCAAAAAAGGTAAACAGTGAACTGAGATGTGTAAACAGAAATACTGTTCGTGAGACACATAGAATATTTCTTCCATTTCATTTCCTAAACTTCTTTTTCTTCAGAAGATATTCTGTAAGTAATACTAGCTCAGTGCAATAAAAACATATCCAAATCCTCTTTCTAAAGAACAATGATATATCAATTGAATTATTCCTCTATTGAATCCTAGTTTGAATTCACATTGGCAAGAACATAAAGATGCTATCGGAATCTGTGACATGAATATATATATATCTGTCATGCACAGATTTGGTATTTGGAAGGATACACAAAACTCAGCCATCAATTGATGTCAGGAAGCAGGCGGCAAGATTAAAATCAATTAACAGTAAAGCAAGTGCAAGTATTCTCTATCATTGTATTACATCCTATCATGTTGTTACCATGCACAACACTGCCTTTTACAGCCAAAAAATTCATTGCAACTTCTATCTATATTTATAGTTGCATTTTGATCATCATGCGCTGCCTCATTTTAAACCATAGCAGAATCACATTTCTTGGCTTCCTTTCTTGACGATGGAAGCAAGAAATATTTTGTAGAAGGGTAGAGAGAATTCTTTATCACAGTATTATTAACTTGCAGCCACTATTTTTTTTAGCTCCAGCCAGCCTGAGATGGCCTCCAGGTCACCGAGCTGCCAACCTGTAACAATGATAAATAAATCACCCAGCCACTTAGATATGGTTTTCCCAGCAGTGTTAGAATCTGCTCTGTTGGGTTTCTAAAACAGAAACAACCATAAAGGCCTCCAAAAAAACACAAGGATAGGTTTTCTGAAGGTTTCACACTCTCTATTGGCATAAAGGACCTTGTTCAAACCTCCAGCTCTAGCAAACACCTTATAGACCAGTGGGTCACAGAAAGATGATTGTAACACCTTCTCTGGTGCTTTCTGGATTTTTCTACGTCACTCAGGGCTCAGCTCCTCAATGCATAGGTTAAAATAATTGAGACACAATAAAACAAGTGTTCCTAAAGAATTTTTTTTTTTTTTTAAAGGATACCAATCCCAAGGAGAAGAGAATGGAAGTTCCTTTCAGATGATGTCTATATATAGACAACACAAAGCAAGACCATGGGACTAAGTAACAAGGATAGTTTGCCAACATCACTAATTGCATGCAGTTGGCATGTTAATGCTTTCCTACCTTCTTTCGTATGGTTCTGCATGTATGTAACATTGCGATTCCGGGTTACTTATGAGAACATTGGAATTACTACATAATCACTAAAATCATTTGCAGATTTGTGTTAAATAAACTTACCTGCAGTTCTGTATAAAATGCAGTAAGAAAAATGAATTATTTTAAAGGTTACTCACTGCACAATATTATATACACTGTAGAGTTCCCTGAAGTTTTTAAACATTTAGAGAAAAACAAAATTTGGCAGGGAATGTGTTGTAAACAATATCTACCCAGACACCCAATAAATAATTCATAAGAAATATGTCATAGAAAGGTAATTTTCAAAGGTCTTCTTAAGCACCAAAATATTCTGTTACAAGTAATGAATTATTTGTTTGCAATACTTTAAATAAACATGTGGATGACTGATGAGTTGAAATCAAATCATTGGAATCAGTTTCCTTCAAATTCATTTTTATGTCGAAATAAAGTATTTTCTGAAACAGATTAATCTAACTTGTAACCTCTGTGTTTTTATTCACTCTAGCTTTCCTCATTTTAATGTTGGCTTTAGATTCAAGCAAACATCCTTTTTAATATGTCATCTATTCTGAGGCAGAGGGAAGCCTTCATTTTCACTCAACACTATGAAGAAGGGAAGGACAGTGTAGAAGCTGAGGCAATTAGAATAATAAAAAAAATAACATCCTAGACATCTCAGAAACTGAAGTAGGCTTTTATCCAAACTGTCTCAACTTATCTAGATCTACCAAACAAAATTCGTGAGTTTAGATATCTCAAGTTGGCTTCTACATCTTCCTCCTTCTCTTTCTGTTTCTTCAGCTTGTCTCCATTTCCCTGGTATTGGCTCTTCAGCATTGCTGTGCCATATCCCAGCAGACAAAGGTGCAAGGATGCTGTAGTGCCATATATTGAACTCCACTCTAACAGGGAATATGGTCTGTACGCTAGACATGTATGGGATTAAGGAGGCACAGATTTTAGTGCCCATTACTGATTTATGTGACTTTGGACAAAACTTTTGACAAAACTGTTTCTACCTGTGATGAGAGAAATATAAAGTTATCTACCTAGAAAGAAAATTGGGAGGTTTCCTTAGTATTATCAAAAAGTACCATCAAAGTGATAAGACAAACAAAAACTCTAATGCGCTTCTAAAAACAAATAAATTTTATCTGGGCCTACAGACATCACTTCATGCTAGTCTTAATGACAATCCTGTGGTTGTTCCACACCATCAGGCTAAGTTAGGTGCTCTAAATGTGCTCCCCCATGCTGCAGAATATTTTGATATCTTTTTAAGCTTAATGTGAAACCTGCATGTTCTGACCTTGATAATGCTTAGATTTGTAATAAGGACAATGTAGCTTTTTAACTTTTTTAACTACTGCTATATTCTTAGTCCCAAAATCTAGTTTAATGGATGTTTTTATGTTTATCATTATAGTTTTCCATAGTGTGTTAGGCAGCTTCAAATGAAGATCAGTCACAATCTCTTCCTTAGCAATTTTGGATCAAGTATGTTACAATTATAAGGTTCAAGGGAGCAAAACCATGGGTTATGAATTATCACTAAAGTAATGCAATTGCTCAGCCAAATTTATTTGGCTATTTATGTAGAGGAAGTACCACAGCTGTTCACTATTTGTAAGGGATTTGACTGATAGGAGAGCAGTGCTTTGGAGGACCAGCTGAGGATAGACAGGATAGCTGAAAGCCAAGAGGCAGCTGTTGGAAAGGTAACAAAGAGGGTGAAGTAACCACAGAGAGAGAGAATGGGAAGTAGGAGGGCTGTGGGCGGCAACAGCAGTCAAAGTCCCCGAAGGTGTAGAGGAACCTTATCCTGAAGTTTGGTAATAGGGGATCCTGAGAAAGGAGCCAGATGAAGGAGAGAGTGGTGTGATGTGACCCTGAAGTTCACAAAAAGCTTATTTCTACAGAAATGTCCCAGCAAAGCAACTTCTAACCAGATCTGTCATTTATGTTAGTAACATGCCATGTGTGCTCTCTAAATAGTGCTAAAAATGTAACAGAGACCTTGGGCTTCCAACTGTATAAAGCCTTCTACTTACGTAAAGTTTAATATATGGTATTAGTAACTTCGTGATGGGGTATGTGTGCAACAGCCCACATCAGTCACCCAGTAGGCAATATAAGAGCTAGAGAAGTAATCTGTGATTCCCCAGAAACCCATCCAGGAAGAACTTCCATGGCATCTCCTAGCAGGGGCTAGGAGGAAACTGCCACTATTAAGCAGAAAATTAATGCCCAGTTCCAGAAAGAGCCATCAGTCCTCAGGATATGTGCATAAACCTTAGCTGGGATTGTCCACAAAAAAAGGTGTCGTTGCAAAGTCCAGCTGTCAGAGGGTGTTATCCTGTACTGAGGGTGCTGCTGAAGATGAAGGAGCCCAGGGCCAACATCTGGTAGCCGGGACATACTTTGACCAAAAACCAGCACAACCCAAAAAGGTACATGTTGGCTGAGTTTAAGTCCAAGTGCATTTTATTTGGTTCCAGTCTCATTTATCCTTACATGTTCGATCTTAAAACTTACTAAGTAACTCTGATTTAATCTTGGCTGGCATTCCCAGAAAAGGATGAACCAGAGTGAAACTGTTTCACTGAGAGCTCTCTGACTGCAGGAGGGCAGCAAAGCAATGAGAGCAGTGTGTGCAGGCAGCCCGGGGGACTGGGAGCCTGGGACGTGCCAAGGAAGCCAAGGGACATAGTGAGGAAATGCAGCGTCTGGGGACAGTTTCATGCCGGGCTGCAAAGTAGCTCAGTGCAGGCTGCCAGATGCTTCCCTTTAGCCAAGGCAGGCACCAACCCTTGTTCCTCCTGCAAGGAGCAGATGGCTGAGAGCATTGCTGCTCGTGGGACCTACACACTGGGAAGATACTTGCAAAACACCACGTTTCACACAGGTGGGAAGACTAGGAGCCAAAGATTTGAGGGACAAGGAGCTCCCCGCAGCAAGGCAATGGCAGTGAAAGTTTCAGCTGACTTGTGGCAGGAGGGAAAGGAGAACCTGGCACAGAAACTGAAGCTGGCCTGGCTCTGCCTGGGGAGAAGCAGTGGAGAGGAAGGTGGGGAAAAGGTGGGAGACCACGTGTTCAGCTGAGGGAGGAAAGTGCAAATGAGTTTTAGGTCAAAGACCAGGAGCTCAGTTTCTCCCGCAGGTGGGGAAGTTGAGTTTGCAAATATATTTATATGCCAGGAAAGACTCTGCTGGACAGTCTGGCTGTGGACACTCACACAAACAGAATTGCTTGAGATCATGAAAAAGAAGACATAGTAACAGCACAAGGTACCGTTATGAGATATACTTAAACTTTCTTTTTTTCTCTGTGCTTTAAAGGACGGGAGGTTTTACGTATCATGAAAGACGAGGAAAATATAAAAAGTTTCCTTTGAATCTCTCCTACAGCTGCTAACATTAAGAGCTAAAAGAGTGCAAAAACTAATGACAGCTTGCATTTTAACATGATATGGAAAACCAGCCCAAGGCAAACTGAGTTTTCATTAGCAGTCAAATGGCCCACAGAGAGCACCACAAGGCATTTGTGCCAATAATTCTGGTGGCTGCATAGGTAGAGACATTAACAGCTTTATGCCTTTGCACCTAACACATGCAGACATCCAGTTTCAGTAGTTCATAGGGACATTCAACTCTTAATTATGAATAAATGAATTTATGTGAACCAGTATAGACAAGGAATAAAAATTGATATCTATTTACAGTACTTATTATTTTTTCTACATCCCAATTTCACTTGATAAGGAACTGAACATCACTGGTCGTGACTGGCTTTGTTTTTCTATACCAGAGGTAAAGTAATTCCAGTATTATCATATTGCCTCTGTTCTGCTTCCTCTCTTGTGCAGTTGGCACTTGGTCCAGGATTTATCATGAAAAAGCTCAAATGTTCTTGCTAGGGGACACCGCTGCCGCTCTGGGATGAGCTTATAGTATCGATCAAAGGCTTCATATATAGGTAACTCAGCAAGTCTCATCCTGCTCCTTGGAGCAAGCAGGCAATGTCTAAATGAACAGGAGTCAGCAGCGGCACTGTACAGCCTCCAACTACAACGTGTTTTACCATCTTCCATGCTAGGGAGAGGACCAAATTAGAAAACAAAACCAAATAACAGTGCTTACTTTAAAAAGCCATGCCTTCCTCCCAGGATGGTCATAATATGCAGTCTTGAGCCTGTCAAAGCACAACTTACATTGCCCACAAGCAAATGCAAAAAGTGATGTTGTTCTATGTAAAAGTCAAGTCCTGTAAATATACTCTACTACCCAGCTAATTTTTCTGCATTGTCTGGCATTTTTCTACAGGCAGAGAACTCTACCCTATCTTAGATTTCCCATAGCTTTATAAAATGTATCTTAGCTAGACACCTTTAAAAGGTCATTAAGTACCTACACATATTGCCTGGCTTCCCAGGTGGAACAAAGTCGTTTTGCAGAGCTGCTGGTCCAGCCACTGGCAAAGGAAAATCTCACTGCATCTTTCTCGCTCCTGCTTCACTATTAGCAAATAAAACCTCTTTAAACATCTTGTGTTTGTTTAAGTGCTGTAGCTTTGATAAAATCACCTCTCACTCATGGAAAGAGCCTGCCAGGAAGCCTGGCCCAGCCCATTATAGGAGGCACTAAGTGACTGCTTGGGGCCCCAGTCTCATTTCTGAGCTTTGTGGCAGGCTAGTTTAATTGTAAGTATAGGCACAATTGGCACAATCAGCATGAACATAGCTTCTTGGCTTATTTTTAGGTCTCATGCACTGTACAACTGCTCTCACATTTCACGTCTTCACCAGCATCAGACCTCTCCCATGTCTGACTTCTCCATCTCTACTCTGTCCTTCAGTTCAGAATGGAGTACTGGTACCATGTCCTGCAGTACCCTAGCCAGCATCACAGAGTTCTGGTCTTATTTGTAGATACAGACCCAGATAACACTGTTGGATTTATTTTTCTCTTTTAGTTTGATTTCTTTCTCTTCTAATGTATTCTCCTTTCCTGGCTGTTATGCCACGTTTCCTTCCCTTATCTCGCATCTGCTTAGTTTGGATGTATGTAAGATCCTTGAGCCAGAGCTAGGAAAGAGCTGACTTTTAGCCATCTGAGGTTAAATGAGCAGCCAGAAACAGCTGACACCATGTTCAAAGGCCAAGAGATTCACTTCTGATTGGTTTCTCAGAGCACTGGTCCTTTCTGAAGTTCTACTAGAAAGTATCATGGATGGAAAAGGAAAAAATTGCTATTGATTAGCTCATCAACTACTGATATATCAGGGCACTCCTCCTAAGACTTCTGTAACTAAACCAGTTAGTGGTCAGTGTAGACAGGATTAGAAGAAAATGGCTTAAGTCAAGGCAACAGTTCAGGTTCTGCACGAGAAATAGAAATCAAGGCTCCAGAAGATTCAGATCTGAGTGTGAATTTCTGTGGTTCCAGTATTTCAGCAGAGCTGTCTTCTGTGTCGAGAGACCCAGCTAAGAACTAAAGGCTGTCTCCACACCACAACCCCTCTGTTTTTTCCATGTGTAGGCAAACAGCAGCCTGAGCCTCAGCAAGGTCTCTAATCTGTGCTGGAAAGGAACCACTGAGACAACTGATGCTATGTTTCAGCACTGCATTTTTCTACCTGTCTGTTCTGAACTCTTTCAGAGTAACAACCAAGATTAATGCTGAGATTATTACTAGTAATAATCTATAAATATTGGTGAAATGATAACATTTTCCACTTGGTGGCAGATATTGCTTTTAAAAACAAGCACAAAGCTCAAAAGACATATTTAATGCAGTTTTTTACTGAGAAAGAGCTCGGCAGTGCCTGATGGGTGAGACCCCTGTTGGATGCAGGGCTGAGCTGCAGAGCTGCAGGCAAAGACGTGTCCCAGGAGCTACGTGTGTGGAGGGCAGCCGTGCATGGCCACATTTCCTCAATCCTTTCTGGCCCACCCAGCCCCATGAGTGTCCTCTGGGGGTGACAGGCAGGTTTTGTCTTTACGATTCAGGGGGACCCCAGTACTCCAGGAAACCCCCAGTCTGTGGAGATGATCAAAGCATGTAGATCTGCTTTGGGTGCCAAACGGGGCATTTTTTTCCCATTCCCTCACGTGGTGTTGTGCCATGGCAGAGTATTCAGTGAAGGACATTAAATGCAGGGACACTGTCCTTGGTTGAGAGCACCTGAGAGGCATTCTGGGGAAGTACTGCCTTACCCTTGCTCCCTCCTCTCCCCAGGGCATCCACTGTTGGTCCCTCCTGGAGGCCAGGCACTTGGACTAGCTGAGCTGTTAGCCTCCCTCGGTACCACCAACCTTTTGTGCTCTTCTTTGCAATGTTTTGTAGTACCGGGGTTAGAATGGATCAGCACTTTTGCTTCTATGATCCCACCGTGGCTGGAACACAGAGGACAAATTTTATTCTAGTAGCTAATGACAAACATCCCAGAATCACATGAATCCATCTACCTGCAGATAGGACTGACCTTCAGTCAAGTTGCTGACTAAAAACCAGTTCATTATACCAGCTGGCAAGCAGTTAGTTAATTAAGTTCATGAATGCTCAAAGCATTTTGCCATGAAAACTTTTTCTTAATAAAAATGCTAAGTATTGAGGATTTGACTCTTTTCCTTAAAATATAGCAATTTTTTTTTCAGGTGAAAGTTAATGTTTGTCTTCAAACCATGGCCATTGTCATGTTATTTGTAGATCTGTGAATACTTCTTGAATATCACATCTACTGGGACAAAAAATAATGTTGCAATAATACCTCTCTCTTGAGCAGAGGGGCATTGTGGAAAATAGCTCTGCCATGTATTGTCATAGACTGCCATGTCTTTTATGTGGCAGGAACCCTCAATTTTTAGGTAATTCTTTCATCCCTAATATAGCTGCATATCTCATCAAAGAAAAGACATCCTGAGGCCATGACATGTACTTTTATAGCTGAGGTTTATTTTGAACGGTACTGAACAAGCACACATAGCAATGCATCCTCTCTCAGCACAAAGCTACACTCAAAGTTCCCTTCTTTTGCCACTGAATGGGGAGTGGAGAGCTTCCGCCTAATTATTCTGACCTTTCCGCTGTCAGGAATTGACTCAGGCTATTCAAGGAGCAGAGAAAGAGTCTCTGTTTTTGCTTCAGTAATATGTTGCTTGGTGGCAGCATAGCCCTCTGACACTGTAGTCACTCTCTCCAGCATTCCCTTCCTCTTCGTCCCCAATTTGATGCAAGAAAGAAAAATAAAAACAAACAAACAAACAAAACAAAACAAACAAAAAAAAAGAATATATAAACCACTCCCATCCAGCTATGCATAGCTCCTAAGTGTGGCTCTTTGCCATTGAATTTGAATGCCAATGAATCACATCCCAGAAAGGGTATGGGCTGCTGCTGGGAGATGCTAATGAAACCTCCCTCCCTCTCTGTTAGGAGCCACCCCTGTTTCAAGAACTGGCACTGGAAGGAAGATGGCTGTCTTTCAGCTACAGAGTACTACGTGACATGGACAAGTGATGGGTCCCATGCGTGGTCTATTGGTAGGACCAGATGCCAGAAATGTCCTTCTTCTGCCTCAAAACCAAAATTGCATTTATTTCCACTTTCCAGATAGTCAGCATAGTGCTGCCCTGATGCTAAGTCAACTGCACCATGTCCCAACGCAGGGTGTGCTTTACTGTTTTGGGAGAACTTGCAGTAACAGAGGCACATTTTCTGTCTCGTTGCTTTGTCTCTCACCCACCCCGACCTTCTCACTGGGCTTATTTTCCTCTTCCTGTTCATTTTTCCATGTCCCCCTCTCTGTCACTAATGTCAGTTACAAGGTACAAGCATGGCTGTGTGAATTTCCTTTCCTTCTAGCTCTAATTACTTTCTCCCTCCCAAAGGAAAAATTTCAAAGGTAGTTAAGATATTAATTGAACATGAAATTTCGCTCAGAATCATCCCCCCTCCCCGCATTTGGTATGTTGTATCAGCTATGACTAGGCTAATGGTTACACTACAGAAAAACAAACTGTTGTAAGTGAAAAATGACCAAGACTAGAAATGTGGAAAATCACAAGTAATTAGCACAGTTTAGCCCACTTATCTGATTATATTTTTTATTTTATTTTTCATTGGCATTTTTGTACAACATTAGAAAATTCCCTCTTCAAGCCAGGTGGACTAGTGAATACCCATGCCATCTGCTTAAATATCTAATTTGCAGTATGCCATCTATCCGACCTTCAGTTTTCATATCATCTTATAACCCATCAATCTGTGCACCTGGCACAATATCCTCTGTGTGTACTGGATAACTGGTTAGCACATTTTAACCTCTCTCATGGCAAACAACGAACATTTTCTATGCTCATCACTGCTTTGTTCCCCATTCCTTCCCATGTCTTTGCTATTGCAGAAGGTCAACATAATGAATTTGTCAGAATCAGAGTCATTTTCACTTGACATTTTGCAAGAATCCATTTGCTTTCAGCGCTCAGTTTTTTATATTATTTTATCTGCTTTTTACCTGTCATGCAGACTGTGTTAGAAAATACCAATTTTGCATTTTTTAAAGGGAAAAACCATGCAACCCAGCACTGAAGCTGGGACTACAAAGAGCATGCAAGACAAAATGCTGAGAACTGAGAGCATTAGTCATGCAGGTGCTTACCACGTGGTATCCTTCATAAAAATAGTATCTGGTGCTGTCGTCACTAGAATTGTCCAAAGGAATGAACAAAGGCAAACAGCTTGCTACGTGCTCCAGATGGGGTTAAGTGAATGTCTGCGCCTTAAAGCATGTTCTGAAAAGTTTATATGTCATGTCCTTGAGCTGCCTGGCTGTCAGTGATTTTTCAAATGCATTTCAGCATTTCCTTCCTTGCTCCCATACAGTTAGATGCTGCTGATGCGGCAGTACCAGGAATGTGACTTATGTTAGAAGGGAAAATGTTCACCCAGCACATGGTCAACATGTGTCACAGGGAAGAGACTGGCCCAAGCAGATAGCAAGAGGCAAAAAGATGTCTCGTAGCTCCTATCACTAGCAGAGAGCAAAGGACTGAAGCTTTCAGCTGAAGCTTTCAGGGAAATGGGGCTTTGTATTTTGTGAAGGAGACAGTCCCCCAAGGCAGTGTGCGACAGCCACATGGGAAAGGGTTTGCATTCAGCAGTAGAGTGGAGCACAAATGGAGATAAATGAAGTGGGGCCACTAAAGAATTTGCCCATACCTTACTGCCCAATCTAGGACACCGAAAAAAGGAGTTTACCCTCTCTTTAATTAAACATAAAAGCATGACTCATATTTCCAGTGATCTTGTTGGGGTTGGGCATGCAACAGGACAAGCCAGGCAGCGGGAAGGTGCCTAGTGCTCTAGAAATCAATGTCAGTAGATCAAATATAGCTGTGCTTCCCTCATCTGAAGAAATGAGGATGCCACTGAAGCCCATTTCCCTGCAAACCAAGGCAACAGCTGGTAACTGGCATCAGAGCATTTCCTCTGTCACCTCAGTTTCCTGAGTTAAGTCTCACTAAGTCTGCTAAAACTAAAATAAACATTTTCTAGTCTCAGTTAAATCTTGGCAAACAGGACTTGACACTGCAAGTGGAACTGGTTAGGAATCTTCTGGTGAGAGGTTGCTTGACTAGAAAATATGGACTCTTAAAAACTGACGCTTTGGTCCAAAGCACATTTCCAGGTTAAAAGAGAGGGAGAGGAGTCACCTCTCTTTGCCCGCATGGTGATAACAGGATAGTCAGCAGGGGATCTCAGGCCTTGCTCTCCCTTTCTTAGACAACAGTCTTCAGTCAGGGTTTGCTTGGTGAGAGCCTGGGCTATGCCTACTGCTACAAGGGTTAGTTTGCCAACAGCATCTCATATGCTTCCGCTTCGGCTCGATGAATGTACAACTGTTGATGTAAGGAGTCAGATTTTCCATAAATTAAGATACACGGTCTGGATGCAAGAAAATAACAGAGCAAATGTTGAAATTCCACTGGAGTTCCACTCATCTCTATCTAGTGGTCAAAGTGTTTCTTCTCCATCCAGAGGTACACAGTTTCATCCAGCTGTAAAGAAGGAGGGATGCTGAAATCTGAGCAGAGCTGGAGTGCAGCACTCACGGTGCACGACTGGCCATGCTGTTCGATGTCAGCTGGCTAATACCTGCTAGCAGTCGCATCTCTCACCATTTTGGCACTTTACCTGATGTGACTCTCCACCTGCTATAAAAATCCTCCACCTTCTCTTAAACCTTGAAGCTTCTAGCAACCCGCTGTCATCTACAAAACCAGGATCAAAGAAAACAAAAGTGCCTGTCTAATCTTGAATGTAATCCTCCTTACACGGGCTTGTGCTCGAGCCGTAGGCACCAGTAGTCCTCCGATCCCTGCCTTTGAACTCAGGGCTTAAGGCACCAGGGTCTCTCATGCTGTTGCCCCCACAGCTCTATTTTCTAGCTGTCTGGTTTCTGCCGCTACTCGTAGTAGTACGTAAAGACATGAGCAGAGTCTAGTTTGTGAATGGTCCCACAGCATGCAATAAAGGTATCAGAAACTGGCCTGGCATCAGATCTGTCATATCGGTTTTCAGAATGACAGTTCCTGCTATTAAACAGCTATTGACCCCTTGGCAGCAGCACAAGACAGGTGAGCAACAGCAAACAACCTCCCCTATAAATTTCAACACGCTGTCCTTATCTGACACTGCACAGCCCCAGGTGATAAGATTGGTTTGACAAAAGTGGAAGCTAGAAGGCCTGTAGTGCCAGACCTTTAGGAAGCTGGAAGAAACAAATAAATGGACCTCTTTATTTTCCCTGAAATGTTTTTTGCTGGGAAGATCTTTCAGCTCCCATTCGTGCCACACATCTTGTGTCTGCATGAGTTTGCGAGCAGCAAGGCAACAGCACCCAGCTCAGACCATGGATCACTCCCCACGAGCCTTCTCTCAAAGCCTGGCCAGGCTCTTCCTTCCTTGGACAGGAGATTTATCTTCTCCCCTTTAATCTTCCTAAGCTTTTCTTGGGCTTGAATATTCCAAATATTATGTAGTTCTAATGATTCCAGTAAGACACTGCAAAATCTCAAGTGCTTTTATTCCCCTAAAAGCTGGCAAAGGATGTGTAAGTTGTCTGTGCTTTTGTTTCACTTACTACACACTTTGTTTTGCCTTTCTCTCCCACTTGCCAGCACACAACCCAAATCTGCAAGTTTCCTTCTAAGCCACCCTGTGCCAAATTTTCCAGGAAGTAATCTTTAGTGCTGTGTCCCTTAAGGAGCTGTTGTTCCCACAGCAAACATCTGCACTGAGAACAACAGCATAAGGAGAGATGATTAAAAGCTATGTAGCTCTTATGTTCTTTACATCTGTCCGGCTACAACTTATTTAATAAGCAAATCTCAACGTTTCTGCTTGGATTTTTAATTTAGACTAGGGCCACCTTTGCTGCATATAGGAATTATTTTCTCTACAGATTTTAAATAAACTGTTGATTAACTTAAAAACGTGTATCTTCCAGGTAATTAATGTTAGTCAGTTCATTGTGAAAAACATAGCCACATATTTACCTTAATACATATTTCTGTTGACTAATTATGTAAAACAATATAAGTTTTTCTTCCCTGGAGTTGCGGGAAAGACTTCTATTTAAGAGAAAATCTCCTGAGAAAACAAATTTCATTTCAAAGGTTATTAGCAAAAAAGAAGCCTTTGTTTTAGTCTAAATGGAATCATTCTCTTAGGATGACACAAATATCCATAAAACACCATGATTTCATTTGGGCTTTAAAAAAACAAAAACAACTTTATTTTCCCTTGACGCAAAACACGATTAGCTTTTTTTATATATATATATTTTTTTGTGCTGTGTTGGGTAACACAATAACAGCTAGATTGTTTGTCTCTGGCCGTCGCACGAGCATGCAGGGAAGGAGCCCTAAAGGCTCTGCCCCGGCCAGGCGCTGCGCAGGCAGCGGTGTGCCCAGGCTGCTGCGTGTCCCTCTCCTCCCACCTGCTGCTGCCCCAGCCCTGGGGTACGCAGGGCTGGCACCACGGGCTCCCTGGGCCCCGCAGCCTTCGCCCCCCGGGCTTCCTGCCCCGGCCGTGCAGCCGCGCGGTCGTGGCGAGGAAGGGAGGGAGCGAAGAGGAAGCTGGACCTGGCTCTCGCGTTCTCCTGACCGGCCGATAAACTTCATCTGGTGAGCGCAGAAAATGAAGCTGCTGCTTCCTACGTAGTGCAGGGCGCGTATTGTCCTGCGATCTGCAGCTGTGGGGGAGGCTGCCCTGCCTCCAGCCAAAATCCGCCAAGGGCTTTGTTTACATCAGCGCAGCTGTGAGGTCCCCCAAATGCAGGCCAGCTGTTAAAAGCCAGAGAGAGCTCCGAAATAGTGCGAACCGAACTGTCCTGCATCTGTCTCTTCAACCCCCTCCAACAAACCGTCCAGAGGTAACGAAGTATGGTGAGGCTGCAGGAGGCAGCGTGCGTGTTAGCGTGGCCGTGGTGGTTGGTCGGTGTGTCCTGCAGTGACTCCGCGGAGAAGGAGCTCTGCCAGCCCCTGGCCAGGTGTGCAGAGCAGCCCTCCTCTTCACAAGATGAACACGGCCAAATTTCAAAACCTTTGCCTGGTTGTTATCGAGCTCCATACAGGAAAAATCTTCAGTAAGGGTAAGGCCAAGACAACCAACTGAGTTTACTTAAGTTGTTTACGAACCCGGTCTGTCATACAAAAAGGGAAAAGCAATAGTTAGGGATTACTGCAAATAGACACTCTGAGGTCTTCAGACTTGGCAATGTGGTGATTAATCTGTGGCAAGTCCTCAGAAAACAGTGGGATGAGCCAAGTGCTGAACTGATCTCAGCATACTGTCCCACATTAGTAAATGACACAAATAAGCAAGGGGTCTAAGAAATGTAGCCAAGCTGGAACGGGTCAAAGTTTGCTCCTACCATTAATCTGAGCATCTGGCTGGACCTAATAAAAATATGTTCCTCAGTACATATTGCCCTATAAGAGTCTGTGCCTCCCCAGTTCAGGGAATTTTTCTTTTTGAAAGTATCTACAGTGAAAAAAAGGACACCATAAAAAATCTATGACAGCACAGAAAAGGAGTTTACATTGTTTGTAGTAGATATGTGCAGGAAATTCTGTTCCAGCCATCAAAACAGGAATGTGTTCTCAAATTAAACTGCCAAGAAAGTTCAACAAGGAGAGTTAGGTTTGTTTTCTTCGTGGTTCATTGTGAGCTTAGATATTTACACTTCCTCAGGCCACAGCCGATATCACATTTGAGAAACATGTAATGCTCCAGCTTTATTTGCATATGTAAGAAGATTTTGCAGCACAGTTTGATAAACAGCTTTTAAATAGCAAGTATTACTAACAAAAACAAGTGGGGGGGGGGGGGGTTCAGAGACAGAGATTTTCTTTGGGGAAAACTGAAAGAAAACAGTGTAGAAAGCCTTGTACTTCCTGGAGCTGTCCTGGAAGTAAGTGATATCTTAGAGTATCCCTCTAAACAAACTAATTATCGAGGAGTCTTGTGCTTCTCAGTAAATTAGCCCTGATAATTTATATTAAAATCCAAGCTAGTGTAGGCATCAGATCTATGCTACTCTGTCATGATTTTGGGACTACGTGAAGACAGGTCACAACCATTTGCTTTGCATGGTTTGGAAAATACTGGTCAATACAATAAATCGGTTTTCAGAATGTTGGAGATAGTAAAGTTTTATTTTTAAATAAGGGAACTATTTTTAGCAAATATAGAGGTTCTGTCAGGATGTAAGAAAATAATTTTGATAAAGGATTTGCAAAATATTAGAAAAGAATGTAAAGAATGTATTTAAGTAAAACATATATTAATAATTTCATAATAACAATAAATGTCTTTGTTTTTATGAGGCACCTTCCCCCTCAAATAAGGCAATTTTTTACCATCATACAGCTGATGTTACCATCAGCAAGAAGAATAAGAATAAGAAAGAATAAGAGGTTGTAAGTAAATGTTTTCAGATAGACAACTAGTTAAATATGGAGATAATGTATGTAACTTCCATTTCCTATTATTTCCTAAGGAAAACAATCAGGCACTGTTGAATCAAATTTTTCAAAAAGTCCTGAAGGGTTGTTGAAAAATGTCCCGTCTATTTCTACATCTGCTTAATTAATGCAAGTGAATGTGTCAAATATTCGTCCTGGTAATGGATTAAGAAATTATCTACAAGCAGCCTCGGAAAGCTGCAGGCAAACTGAATTTCTCCATATCACTATGCAGAACATCCTGCCCTGCATCAACGCATATCTGTAAAAGTTGAGGTAAAGCGAATGGGTTATAAAAATATGTACAGCTTTAAATTTTCTTGTAGCAGACCAAAGCAGTATTACCATAATAGTTACATCTATCATGTCTCCTGTCACATAATTCCTGGCTCTCCTGCTCTAGCTTTGCCAATCTTGAATGCATATTTCTCTCTTTTTTGCAAGTGTATCTGTAAAGCTTCAGGCAAATTTCCCTCACTGATCCCTTTGCACAGGCTCCCTGAATCAAGCCAGAAAGATGCTTCTTATCTCCTTCTTCGTATTCCTCCTCATGACATATGTATTCTGTGATGCCTACAAGAAGCAAAACCCCTCATAACGGCTGGGATGAGCTGTGAGCAGAGATCACTAAGGTATCACTTTGGAAAATGCCTTTTTGAACAATCTGATGCATATATGTGACCCATACATGTGTGACTATATTGCCAGTGCCCCAATCATTTCCTTCAGTTACTTGTATCCTGGCCTCTTTTGATGAAGAAAATCAAAGAGTGTAATTCTTACAGTTAAGAAGGGCAAAGGAAACATGGCAGATAGTCTTTGAGATGAAGAAGACAAGATAATTTCATTGAGCTAGAATAAATACTATGATCCAGGGCATTCACTCCTTCACAATTACAGAGCAGTTGCATAGGACATTTTTCAGTAAAAGATTTAGCCACCACAAACAAAGTTTTAACATGGCCAAAGCCATTTGAAAATTAAAGTTTGGTTGTAGTGGGGAGAAAGTAAAATTAAAAAATGGAACTGATGAAGCAATTCATTTCACCATTTTCCATATGAGAATTTTCCTTGTTGGGTGCTAAATTCACAAAAAGAGATGAGATAATCAGTGCATCTGGTTCTGTTATACTGTCACTTCTTGGGAATGTGAAGAGACAGTGTCTGGTGCTCAGACATCTCTGATGCCCAGACTTTGAGCTGATCTTGCAAGGAAACCAGCTGAGGCATGTCAGATACCCAGCCCTGAAGAGATGGGTCAGGAGCTGAAGACCCCAGCTCTTTATCTAGCATTCTTCTGAGATGCTTCATTGCCTCTCAAGAACACTGGTTAGTAGTGGGGCAGTGTGCCTTCCCCTGGCATGCCACGGGGCCTTGCTGCAGAGAATCAGGTCAGGACATTCAGGAATTTCTAACAAACTGGTAGAGGTGTGAGCCTTCCTCTTGTTTACAAGAATAGAGGACAGACTGCAAGAACTGGCCCCTGCTCTGACCTGTGGCTAAGGGCTGATCCAAGTCCTTGCCTAAGTCCTTGCCTTCCTGCTCTCCCCGCTCTCTACTCTTTCTGTTTGATCACCTTTCTTTCTCTCTAATGTGAACAGATTAAAAGATAAAAGGATGTGATTTAAAAGATAAAAGGATGAGCTTTGGCTCACTGGTACACAGAATCACCAGGATAGGTGCCTGCAAGTTAATTCAACTCCAACTGTAATATTTAGGTATCATATTATCTTTGCATATTTTGGTTTGCACTCCGTGGTCTTGTACATGTATTGTATTTCATACTTTTTCCTTGCTTTAATCTCTTGCTGCAGGAAGAAGGCTTGCTGCATCACCCAGTCCCCCCATTGGCGATGCCTCCCAGTCCTGTGTTGTCAACAGTTTTCACTAGCACAGGCTTACTCTTTGTATCAGGACCATTAATGAAAATACTAAATCCAACCAGTCCCAAAACTGAACCTAGAGGAACACCACCTATCCTCCATACAGCTGTTTCCCTTTCAGCACAACTGGGGTCTTCAGCCAACTCACTGTATCTGCCCTGGTCCCCATCTTCTCCGTGGAGGTAATAGTTTCCCAACTGCAGTGTATCTGATGCTTTACTGCTAGTTAGAGGGATTCAGTTTAATGCAGAGTTTTTCATTTCTCTAGAAAATCAGTAGCCTTATCAATATTTAAGTACCTGGTTATTCTGGTGTGATCTTCTTTTAGAAACTCTTTGCGGAATTCTGTCCTCTGTTCCATGCACCTTGTTTTTCATTATTTCTTTCAAAATTCTCCCCAAGGGCTCCTTAACTTTTGTTTATAGAAGACCAGATAGTGAGTCATTAGCCTGAAATGCTAGCCATTCATTTGCAGTGCAATAATTTTATGTACAAAGGACATGGCAAGCTGTGCCTTAAATGAACAAAATTAAATTGTGGGAAACACAGCACTGTTTGTTTTTTAATTTCTAATGAGTGAGACTTACAAGCTGAATTTTAGGGGCAAAGTTCAATTCTTGTCTTTGTTTTCTGGTGTTGCTCTTCCACAAAGAAACCACAGGGGATGCTGAGACAGCAAGAGAAACTCCAGGGCCATTCTCTTGGACTGTCCCATGCCTTATCCTTTGTCCTCACCTGTGGCATCTGCTCAGTCTCTGTATTCTATCCTCTCAGCCTTGGATCTACCATCAGTCACTCAGCCCTTGGTCTTCATCTATATGCACCAGGGCCCTCCAGCAAGAGCCCTCAAGCTCCTGTAGGGCTGGAGAGCACATCAACTCTATCTCTCAGGACGAGGGTTCCTGCTACAGGTAGAGATAAAAATATAGAGCAGCCTCATGGATGCTTTTTTCTTGATAGTAGGCTCTGGGGAAGGGGCTGAGATGGGAAGAGTCTGAGTCTGAGGTTCCTGCTGCTCAGCCAGAGCATCTCCATGAACACGCAGGCATTTACTCTGCTCCCTCCACACCTAGAGGAGCACCAGTGGTCACCAAGGTCTCAACACTTAGCAACTTCATCAAGGACGACCAAATAAAATAATGCTCCTTTGATCTGCATTTCACAGGCTGCTCTGTGGAAGCCCAGCATGTACCCACATAAGCTGTTTGGTGTCTGAATCCTTTTTTCTCTTTCCCTTCAACATATTTGCTATTCCCCACAAATGACATGCAATGATTTGCTATTTCAAAGTTAAGTTATTTCAGTTCTGGAACAAATCCTGCTCCCAGCTGGTTTCCACCTCTCTTGTCATGCCTTCTGCTGCCACTCCTGATTCCCAGGAGCCATTTTACTTTTCTTTCTTGATAAAAAAATACTACTTTTGTGTTTGAGCTACATTCAGTTAACTTGAACATCTACCCATATTCAATATATTCCACCCCTACGCCTTTTCTCAAGCTCTTCACTTAAAGGCTAAATAATTTTCTAGAACACATTGTAACATTTACTTTAGAATGCTCAATTCATCTTGATATTTGGTGCTTTTTACTTTGTCCCATGCTTTCTGATCAGTATGAACAAACTTCTTTGCTGGTGTGTCCCTGCAATAATTTTGCATTTGCTATGTGCTTACTCCTACCATCATTCAGAGATGGTTGTTGACTTAAATAGCTTTGGGAACCTTTCCTTACAGTTTTCTCCCCTCTGCTTGTTTGGCAAATTCCTGCTAGGTTTTGTAATTTTCATTAAGGGAGACTTCAAGCCTCCTCCACATTCAAACCCCTGAGCACTTCAGTCCAGTTGACTTTACTAACCACTTCCTTTAATTTCTCACACTTCGCCCTCCTGAAATGACTCTATTTATTTTAAATTTAATCAACTCATGCTCATACAATGCGAGGTAATTTTCTATAATCAGTCCCTCTAGAAGGTCCTTACGCTTTCACAAAAGTCTGAAGTCTGAAATAGGTAGGTGCAAATTCTCTCTGCCTTTTTGTGACTGTAAGAGAGAGAAAATGAACAGTGTTTAAGAACTCTGAGCCTTTATCATCATAATGAAACAATAAGATCTGTAAATGCAGTTTTCCATTACAATAAGCCTTAAATTTTGTACGTGCTTCATCTAACAAAGTTTTGTTTGCAAGTGTACTGAAATAACACATTCTGAAGGTAAAATCTTGGCTTTATGGGAATAATCAGAGAACTGACTTTAGTCAGTTAGGACTCTGCCAAAGAGTTATGCAAGTAATATCAAGCGTGGGAGCTCTCAGCCCCTGTTAGAGAAGGTGGCTGTGTATCACATCCTATATGTCAGGAAAAACAGGCTGATAAAAGGCACCTCCCATTTTTGTACCTTTGCACATACTCTGTGTTTTTGTAAAAGTTCTAGGTAACAGTTGAGAGTCCAATGTGGTGAGAAAATGTTGACCTAAAATTAAAACATATTATCTGGAAGTAACATCATGTCTTTAAGTGAAACATAAAATACAGACCCAAATTAAAGCACAGGTGTTATGGTCATGGGCACTGGGGCTCAGATGTTATGTTCACATGAGGAAATGCAGTTTTTGCTTTCAGCTTAGTCTGTTTCTGATTCACCATTCCTGTAACTAAAGATGGATGGAAATTTTAATAAGAACTCATTTAAATTTTTCTTATTCAGATAAAAAGCACAGACTTCAGCTGCTCTAATTTGTAGTTTCATGATACTCAATATTCAAGAAGCATTCAGGTGTCTAGCCTGCACTATGAATGTCTTTGCAAGTCTTAAAACTTCAGTGCAACAGTTTACTCTGCAAAATATTCCTATCAATCAGGCATTCGTTACCGTGTTTTGGTCAAGAGTTTCCGTAACTCACCCAGAAGGGAGAAGCACTATACCACAAGCAACAGGCAAAAATATCCCCATAGCAAATAGGAACGAGGCAATCTCTCTTCAAGAAGTCTGTATCCTCAGGGGCCAGTGAAGAGGGGGGTGAGGCAGGACTGCAGGAGGCTACTGTTGAAGCTAGTGCAGGTAGATAGTTTCAAGACAGCTTAAATATCCTTACAAAATGCTTCAGTTCAACCCACGTGGGTGGGATGTCATGGAAAGGCCCCAGGGAGGCGTCAGACCCCATCTTGGCAGTAGCACAGAGTAGATGGAAAGTAAGGCAAAGTGTCCCACAGCTACACACCTACAGGTAACACCATGAGAGAGTCCCCTGGAGAGGCTATCACTGCAGCTGCCCACACCATGTGAGCCTTCTCTTCACACTGAGCAATAGAAACTTAAGATTGTTAAGTACCACCAAAAGCCAATGGGTATTAAATTTCCATTTCCAGTAAGATGCTTTTTGCAATGCAAAATTGCTTTTAACAATGTTATCCTCAAGCATTGCAGATTCTGTGTATCATTACAAGTCAAATTTAAAATTTGGATTTGAACTCATGGTTTGCTTAGGCTCTTGTGAAATCTTCCCCAAAAGAAACTAGCCACAGTGTGAGAATTATATGACAAATATGTACAAATAAATGTGACGCACGTGAAAGTCCTAATTAGGCAGCCCAAGGAACAAGTTCTTAATATACCCACTAGTTTTATGCAAAGCACTCACACAATGGTTTTATTTTGTTTTTCTAATTCTTACAGAGACAGGCACAGGGTCCGAGCCACCTGAGGCAGCAGACCAGCACTCAGCTCAGCTGGTTTTCAGATTGCAGGCATTCTTTTTTGCCTACCCACTCTATACCATGAAGCCTCCTCTTCTTTGCCACCTATGCTATATCCAAGAGTAACAAATGCACACAAGATGGGAAACAAGAGCAGGAGGATCAAATCATTTTGAACCACATATTGTAATAAAGAATACAGCTATTTTCTTGTTCTCTACTATTTACTGGAGGATGGATATCAGGTTTCTGACTGACCCAAACCAACTGCAGCAGGCGTTGTGAACAAATGAAGCTTTAAAAGGCATTTTAAATCCAGGTTTCTCATGATCCCTCCTGGCAAAGAATTAATCAGTTCAACATGTGAGGGGGTGGGTCAGTCATTGTTGAGTCGATGTCTGAATCCCATACAGACAAAACAGTCTGTTTGTTTTTCTTTCAAAGAACAAAACTTTGTTGTTTCCTTCAGGACCACGATTCATAATTCTTCCCAAAAGGAAACAAACGTATCTATATTTATATTTTCGTTCTACACGTGTATTTCTTGGGTGGTAAGCTATTACTGTGGTACATAGTACGTTGTGATCTTTCTATAACCTGCCCTCAAAAATGTGGAAGCTTAAGCCAGCTATCAATGTTGTCAATAATTATGTTTTACAATTTCATGGTTGTCTTGTAAGAATTCCAGATAAGTGAAACTACAAGAATGACTAATTGCTATGGCAAAGTGCTACAGACATTAACAAATAATTTGTCATTGTAATGAATTACACCCTTGTATTACAGCTAATTATTAATGCTTGCTTAACTTTTGGGGGAGGGGGCTGGTAGTTATTTGATTACTGATTATAATTTTCTAATTACTGCTGGCAGCCAAATATTTTTCTTCCATTTCCCAAATAACAGCTATTAGGCTAAAATGTGTCTGGGCAAGTCTCCTATATGCTTGTACAGTTCTGCAATTGGAGATCAACATAGAGTAAAGCCAGGGCTTGGGCTAGAACACTCTGTTCTTTTTCACCATGCAAATGTACATTTTTCTGAATGCATTTCTGGGTCTATTTTCTCCTATACTGTCTACAGCATCCACTTGTTTGTTATAAGGAGATTTCTTCTGGGAAGGAAACTCAGAAAGAACATGTGAATTCATTTAGTGAGTGACAGTCAAAAAGATTCCCAGTGATACTGTGCAAACACCATTTATGGCCACTGCCGGTAATACAGAGCTCACAGGTATTGGGAATCGAGAGCTGCTTTTCAGAAAGTTGTGCGGAGCTGGACCAAAGACAGCAGCATATCCCCCACAAGAGGAGGAACTGATGTTGGATTAAGGAGAGGTAGGCCTTTTGCATACTCTTTTATTTGCATCAAAGGTGATTTCAAGAAAGACTGCCAACCTCTTGCACACATGTTGGTTAATAGGCTAACATCCTAACTAACCTTTGGGTAAACGCAACACGGCACTACTCTTTCCATATCGATTTATAACAAATACCTTGCCTTACCACAAAAATCCTCAACCTACTTTTCAGGCTTAATGTACCATCCAACATTTCTAGTTGCATTTTGTTCATACATGTGCACCATATTGCTTTGCCACATTAGCTTACCATCCACACATTTCATTCTTGCTCTCAGATACCAGCTTCAGTGTCTTTTGATAGGCCCTTATTTCACCTGTGACACACAGCCCCTACCATCCCAGGAGGCACTCAGAGCTCCCTCATTTGTAGCACCACTTCCTCAGACCAGGGAAAGCCAGAGGAGTCTTCCATACACCACAGCCGTGTGCCACCCATACCACAGCTACTGGGAAAAACAACTGGACAGAAGTGTGCAAAAATAAATCTTCTGTCATAAATATAATCCCAAATTTTGAAGATTTTTCCTCTAGCAATGTCTTTAATACAAGTCCTACATTTATAACTTTACTCTTAATTTGTTCAAATAGCCTCTGTTGGAAGACATTTACAGGAAACCGCTCTGCCACTTTCACTAATGCACTGGTGAAGTCCATATACTCCTTTTATTTTTCAGAGGTATCAATTCTTACAAGTTTTTTTTTTTGTCTTCTGTGTGTGGGGAAACCTTTTTGTCATTTTATTAAGTAGCTGAATCACACAAGACATATCCTTCCTGAGCTTATTCTTTGACGCACTGGTCCTTCACTTGGGTAGCCAAATGCCCTCAAACACAACTGTACCACTGAGGAGCCCAACAAATCAATACTTGCCCAAGTGGATAGAATCAGGACCCTGTTCTAACAACCTGCATAATTTTTTTACTCCTTCACATCAAAAATAATAATTAACACTGCTGCCCATGTACTTCCACATACCTTGTGAAGCTCAGCATAAACTGAAATGATGGTTTGACCTGACATGGTGAACAGCAAACGGCCGCAGCAGAGGGGCACGTCCATGGGACACTCCTTTGCCACCGTGATGGGTCAGTAACCCTGGTGGAAAAGCAAGGTAGGCAGCCAAGGGCAATGCCTTTCATCTGCCTCATGGGAAATGTCAGAGCCCATACATCTGAGTGCTTCGTGAGCGCTTGCCTGCCCACTTCGGAGATGACAGCAGCTGACAGAGGCTTGAAACTGAATTATTTGCTGAATTTTGGAATGTGATTTAGTTTCAACTAGACCCAATGCCAGCTACATAGATTTCTGAGTTATTAAATTCCTCTGGTAGATGAGCAGGCTCCATTGCTTAGCTTCTAGATACTCTTTTGCTAGTTTTGATGTCTTCATTAAATACACCAAGGACCTTTTGCCATCGTAGAGATGTTCAGATGTGAGTTTAAGGACAATTTATTGCTTTCTCAAGACAAAGGTTAATTTAATGATGGTATTATTAATCAGGGGATTAGCTGCTGTCTCTAGCTTCAGCTTGAGTACCAGAGTCCTAGCAACAAATTTTGCAATAAAAAAAAAAAAA
>VXAA01004765.1:133336-146065 GCA_013399115.1 Anseranas semipalmata
AAAAAAAAAAAAAGAGTGCTAGAGAAATGTGGCAAACTTTGAATAGAGCCAGAAGGTAGGGAAGATAAAAAGTGTGAATTAATCTTAGCCAGAGAGAAACTTAGAAACTCTATAAATACAGCCTGCTGTCTCTCCTCATATACCTTTAGCAGTAGCCAGCTACCAGCAAGTCAGAATGTGTCTGTGAATACACATAAAGGTAGCTGATATCCCAGGGCATCTGAAATAGCTGTCTCCAAACTCAGTATTCCAGAGGATCCAGTAAGGACCCTGGCAGTAACAGCTAACAGTGACAGGTGAAGAAAAGGGCCACAATTCATCAATATTTTCACATATCCCCTACCATTTTTCCCAAGAAGATGACTGTCATCCAGCAACTACCAGCTATTCAGGCTACTCAGACATGCACATTGAAAATCGACTACAGCAGCTGCAATTAACCTTTGCTCTTCGGTAAGCACTTGTAGAACAAAAGGCAGCTTTTAACAGGCTGATATTGAAATCTGCGTGGCACTTGAAAGCATGTAAGTATTAACAGCTGTGTGGGGCTGTAATGGTGCTGGGTGGGCTTCCTGAGGTGCCTCCCACACAACCATGCTCAAGAACTGACACCCAGCTCCTGGCTAAAAGAGGCAGTCACCTTCTGATGGGCAACATATCAGAATGAAAATACAGTATCAGGATACACCATTTTTAATGCTTACAGAACCAAGAAAACATTAGGAAAACATGCAGAAAATGAATGCCTCATCTAATTTGACTCAAAATTTTTCAAAAACTATCTTTCCCCATCACCAGTGCGCACACAGCAAAAAGTCATGGTGAGTTGAGCTGCTTCTGCTGAAAGGAGGTGACACAAGATTCACAGCAGAAAACTGACCTAAGTCTCTGCAAGACCTTAGGGATGGCCTGGGTCTCACCAGCAGCTAAGCAACAGGAGCATAAAGCACTTCTCTTCCCATCCTGATCTATCTCACACCCTGACATAGGACCCTTGTGAAACCCTGGTTATCCAGCACCTTGGTGAATTACAGGGTTTCATTGTGATATCTGACCAGTAAGATGTTCCTGTTGATCAGGAGGAGAAGACCCACCAGGCACAAGGCTAAGACCTTTCACAGCACTTTGGGCTAAAGGAGAGCCTCCGGTTAGGGCTCAACTCCAGCCTAGCTGGAGGGTGAGACTGTATGAGGTAGGTCCCCACAGCAGTATCAAAGGTTTCTTCCAGTTTTGATTTCTGAGTTTTGCCCACAGTTTCTGTAGCTTGCTGTAACTTGTGCATCTGTGAAGCGTCAGACTGCAGTTGGCCACGGGTCTCCCTGTGAAAGGTGTGAAAGTGGATTTTGCAAGAAACATGCAGTGGAATTTCCGCTATTTATGACTTTTGCCTGTTAAGAGTCATGGGGTTTTGTAAGAATTTAGTGAATTGATTTTCTCCCATCCTCTTATCCCTCCACATTTAACCATCTCAATGGAAATGGTGAGAGGGAGGGGATGGTCTGTGAATAAAGTGGGTAAAATCAGAGACACATTCAACGTAAAAGAGTTTGTGAGAAATTTTAAGGATTTTTTTTTTCCTGAGGGGAAATATTTCTTTAAAATCATCCTCTTTCCCTAGTTTCACAGGGGAAGGGAGCTTGGTTATGTCAGATTGGCCCAGAACTTTACTTTCATTGAAGCTTACATTGAACTAAGCTGTTTAATGTTTCTCTTTTCCCTGATCTTTTCCCTAAATGGGAACAGATTGCTACTACATTTTAACTCTGCCAAGTAGGTTTTCATACTTTTTTCCCCAAATCTCTTCTTCATTTACTAAAGGTTCAGTTATTGCCATGCTACAGGGTTTTAGTACATCCTGCATAANAAAAGTGAAAAATCTCACGAGACATTTTGGTGCTAGCTTCAGTTAAACTGGCTCTTTTAGGACCAAGATCTCAAAAGTTCAAGAATGAAAATGAACATATTCAGCTTCTGTTAAATAACTACAGTAAGAATAAAAAATATACATAACATTTTGAATTATCTTCATAGCATATAAGAATGAAACACAGGTGCCTACTTCAAGTTAGGTATTAAACATTTAAGGAAGTGCTAGTCTTTGCAAATACTCTCATAAGTCAAAAAAATCATGTTTTCAAAGTGCAACGTAACAATCATTGGCTAATATTACTAGTAGAACTAATATTACTAGAACAACTGCTTGGCAGGATTTAATAAAAGTACCTTCATCAGCATTTTTTTTTATTTAATGTAAGAGAACCATTCAACATTTTAACTCAAACATTATGTCAACACCTTTTTCCATGAAGCTCTGTTACAGCCCAGCAAATGATGGTGGCAAACAAGGGATGTAATGTGGGCTGTGAAGTTTCAAATGTTCGTGTCTCCTTGAATATTTCCAGATCACAGGTCAAGACTGTTTTAAAAGGTGATTTCTCCTCAGGTCATACAGATGTATTCAGCACAGCAATCCGTAACAAAAGCATCTTCAAAGGATGAATAGGCAGAAGGAGGGAAAAGAGGGAGAATCACATTCAGCAGCACTAGTCCTGTTTCCCTTCCTGAATTCTTGGCTGGATTGCACACTAGGCTTGGTAACAGTCCTGTAAATCTGTCATCTCGTATTTTGATATGAGAGCAACAGCATGGTTAGGATGAAACAATAGGCATTTTTATAATTTTGTATTTAAAAGTGTGATTAAGTGGAATGAGCAGAACTGCACCAACAAATAGTAACCTCCCTCTACTCATCAGCCCTCCCTTGCCCTGACCGATCTTGGTATGACTTCACTGCTCTGAGTGAGAGTACTGCAGTGGCTTCACGGCTCTAAAACTCAGCCCACTTTGATAACAAGAGAATCCTTTTCAACTGATGCAGACAAATTCCTAATTCCTTACTTAGCAGGGAAGGGAAGAGCTGTTCATGTGATGGCTTGGAAAAAAAAGCAGTTTAAAAATTGAACAGCAAAAGGAAAATACATGAGAAAATAAGACCGTACAGCTGTGCCACTAAAGGTAGTATAAAGGCAGCTGTTAGTATGACTTAAAGTCTCTGTGTAGTTGGGATATCATTTAGGAAATGACTTCTTTTGTCTACAGCCTATAAATGAGAGAAGCCTCAGCCTTTGGCCTTATCTAAACACCCTGCTTTGGGGTATGTGCAGTTTTCTCCCATCCTCCAGAGTTCCTCTAAGGAAAAGAGAGTGTTGTAGTCATTGATGCTCAAAGTAAATGACCTTTAGGCTTTGGTGAATTTGCCTTAAGAGCACACTAGGTTACTTCTTTGAATTTCATCGCTGTCACAGCTGGAGGTCTCATAGAAACAGGCCTTCTTTTCCTGGATGTCTAAAGGCAAATATGTATCTAGGATTTATTTGTTTTACAGTAACATGAAGAGGCTCCAGCTCAGATCAAAACACTGTTTTTTTTTTTCCAGGTGCTCTTTACAAAAAAAAATAATAAAAGTATTCATATATATATAAAATTCCTTGCCCCTGAGAGTTCACAGTCTAACTATGGGAGATAAAGCAGGAATCATTGCCCCTTTTCTTGCAGAGATGGCATTAAGATGCTACAAAACAACAGAAAGACTCCTGGGTGCATCAGCCAGGAGCACACCTGTGTGCACTCATGGACATGCCAGGTCACCTCGCAACCCTCCCACCCAGCCATCTCCTCCTCGAGACAGCCGAGGCTGCACACTCCAGAAAACAGTGCAAGAGGCCCCTTGAAATGATCAGCCCCAGAATAACTTCTGCAAAGAGGAAGTTTTCTTCCTTGCTCCCAACTCCTAGAGATTTCCTTGTCCTCTGAATCTTGATGTTTTAAGCCTCTTGGGAACCTTTTATTACCACTATTAGCTTTACTTTGGATGATCTCATCATTCATGTAAAATTCAATTCCTACATGAGGAATTTATACTAATGAAGGGGTCAAGTAAACTCAAAGGGATTAACCCTCTGTAGTCTCCTTTGAGAAACTGCAAACATATATTTTTTATTCTTGGCCTGTTTTCCAGACCAATAACTTTTTGCATTTATTGAGTCTTCTGAGGATTTTCTTCCAGCTTTGTGAAAGTTTGCTGAAAGTTCCCTTCCCCTGTGGATATCCTGTCTTTCACTTCAGTCACCTGCACATTACATTTTTGTAAACTATTATCGATTGCCGCTAAAGCCCTCAACATTTTTTAAAATGCAACTAAAATTTTATCTTCTAGAGTGCTTATTCGTTAGGAAGAGAAGAGACACTTGTGCCACTTAATTCATCTTGCTCTCAGTAGACAGGAATGGTGATTTACCTCTGACTCTACCCAGCAGAGCCTAAAGGCATTAGCAAAAATAAACAATTCCACAAAAGATCTTGTCCACACACATAGAAGGAACCAGATTTGCCAAGACTTTTCCTTCCCACCCACCTTCAAAAACACAGTTACTACCTTTGCTAATATCCAGCTTTATGAGACTAATTCATGTTGATACTTTTCCTGAAGAAATATATGGTTGGACTAGCAAGTTCATGTGACAGTTCTGCTGAAATTCTGGGAAAGTGCATACCTCTCATTGTCTGCAGGAACTTCTTGCAGTTTTACTTCTGCCTCCAGTATCCATATCCAGACATGTATCCCTGCTATCTGTCCTGTCTTTACTTCCATATTCAGCCTCATTTTTTCTACTGAAGGGGATTTATAGTATTTATTTGAGTTTTGAGTAATACCTGACTGTTCCGAATCTGTATCCACTTCACCTTTTCTTTCACTATTTTCTTTATAAATATGCAGTTGAAGATCTTGCTACTTTTTTAGTGTACTTTGTAAGTTATGAATCACCTTGACTTAGCAATTCTCACCTCAGCACTATGATTTTTCACTTACAACACATATTTCTTCACCCATCACAAAACTTTTCTATTTCTTACGGGTTCTCTGTCTGCTTGCCTAAGCTCCATATCATTATGGTAATTATTTATCTATTTACATCTAGTATTTCTTTCTGAAAATCTTTCCATGTCATTTCAAATTCTTAATGATACAAACAGCTTTGTGAGTGTCCTCTGCATTTGAGCCTTGTGCTTTTCAGTCCAGCCTCACAAAAACGATCTGCCTTATTTTATTAAAGTTAAGCTTTTCAATTTACTAGTCTTAGTTGTCTTATTCATTTGTCTAGCCACTTAACTCAAATTGGATTAGCTCATGTTCACTTGGTCCACGTTTATTTTCTACAATGTCATTTCTTTCACAACATCTCTTGCTGCTTACCTAAACCAAGTCTAATGAAATATCACCTCTCGTTGTTTCAGTGATTATTTAGGGAAAAGCTGTTGCTTATTACACCTATGAACATCTGAACTACTGTCGGTATATTATTTTCCCCCCATTCCATTAAATGGATGTTAAAGTCACTCAAAATGACATTGCCTAGGTTCAAATTTGACTCTTCGCTTTACAAGTACCTTATAGTACCCTCCCAGTACAACTTTTCTTGTAAATCTTCTCAAAATGGATAGCGAAGCAGTTTCTTTTTTACCCAGTCTTATCTGCTTTTTCCACACAATATACAACATGGTGCCTATATGATATTAATGACAAGTTTCCTGTTGCAAAGTAGGTGACCAGGGATTTTGTATAAAATGATATGGTGGTTTATAAAGTTTGGTGTATTTTGCTGAGAGGCAGACAATGATATATTTGATTTACTCCTTAGTCAGATTAAAATCAGATAAAAAGATTTCTGCTCATACCCTCAAAAATATACATTTGGGTGGAGGCCATTAACAGAAAGTATGATCTGCATAGATGAATCAGTCTTAGTAATTTATTAGTCTAAGAAAAGATGGCTTAAAGCTGAAACCATTGTGCATTTTTAACATTCGGTGCTAAAGCTCCATATAAGATAACCATAAACCGTATATAAGATTACCAAAGTAATTAATAATTGTAGAGGAACACATATGTGTATATATATATGTAATTCAATTTATACCTGTGCTAATTCAGTGGAAGTTCACACTTTGGGAAACAAATATTTTCCAAAGAGAATTGAAACACTTTATTTTTTAGATAGTGTTTTACAGTAAATCTTCCTGTATAAATTTTGTGTTTTAGTATAAATTGTCCTCAAGGGAAAATGATAAAACATTTATATTTGCATTTATGTTAAGCATGTGGCCATCACTGATCACGGAGGGAATGCATTAATCTTTGTTTTAATTACCAAACTAAAACAAAACAATCCTTATTTCAGTTGTAATTGTGCTATTTTGAAAGCTGCAGCTGACTGATATCTTACTACTCGCTTCTATCGGAAGCTGAACATTTCCACAATAACACACAATTGAGCTTACTTTGTCTGAAAGTCATAAGCAATGCAAGTGTATAATCTAGGTCTCAGTATAATCGTTGTGGTGTTTATTTTAACCCCCAGAGAGCTCTGTTCAATTCCATCTCTCAGGTGCCTTTCTTTGAGTCCTTGAAAAGAAAAATAAATGACTTTTTGTGTTCCAAATGCACTTATGTTATATCATGTGTCCTTATAATTAACTTTTTTTTTTTTTTATAAAGATGCTTTTTTTCCAAAGGCCTGTTTTTTCTCACTATTTAACAGAGTGGCACCCAGCTGGGCAATTGCAGTGAATGGTCGTAGGGCCTTTCAGCACTCCCATTAAGACCTGCCTTTCTGAGTGTTTTATAATGTGGCCATTTTTATTCACATCAGGCTAAATCTTGGCAAGTGGGTCCCCAGCTTAGGAGTAAATTGTTTGTACAGAGCTGAATTGATCTAGTTGTTCCACAGCGAGAATGATGCCAAAAATCACGGCTTCCAAGGTCAATTTCCACCTCACAGGGGAGCTGTCGAGTAAACTGGTCACTACTTAAACTTTGATTTGGGGCACCTGTGCCCCACAATCCCTCTCATTTCCATCCTTCCTTTTTCTGCAGGAGCTTAAGTGAAAGACATTTCACCTGTTATCATCAGTCTTTTTCAAGAATATCCACTTTATTCTAAACTAATGTATTGCCATCTTAGGAACAATAATGACCTCAGGGATTATCTACCATGACCACCCTGAAGATGGATTCAAGACTGGATGCAGCTGAAGACTTGGGACACCTGGATGTGGCCCTGGCAAGGATACAGACTTCATGTCCCCTCCCCACAAAGGCGCACCTCTGCCACCAGTTCATCCCATGGGCACGAGGCAGGGAGCACCCGATGCTCATCAGAGGTCTCCTGCAACAGGTTGCCTACAGCTGGTAAAAGCAGGCAGTGATCAGACATGATGTAAATCCTGCTGCCTGGCTTGGTCTGGATCACATCTGCCTCGTGTAATATCAATTTGCTGTGTCCAGACAGCTTAGATTGTATTTTTATGATGAATGTGTTTTGATTTCAACAGATCTTTTAAATTATTAGGAATCGCATTGTCATCTCTTCAAAATGTATTGATTGTATTTTAAATATATTGTAGTTTATTCAGAAAGAAAGTAGTAGCCTCTAGACTGCACTGTTCATGTACTTCTTCACACTGTTGTTTTTAGCAACATAAAGAACATACAGTGTTGGGATCTGGGGCAGGTAGGGTTGTTGTTTTTTTCCTTCTTACATATGAGGCCCACTGCCACTTCAACTGAAACACTCAGACTGTTTTCTGAATACTAACTAAAACCTGAGTTCTTGCTTAATCCTATTAGTGCAGTCATCCTTTTATTAGCTGTGGTTCATCACGAAAATTTCAGGGGCTCTCTAGTGTCCTGTTATCCACATCCACAACTGGAAGTGGCCCCAACAGCGCACATCCAACACTAAATTGTCTGGAGCAGTTAAGCTGGTATGGTGCTCTTTATTTGATTAAGTTGTTCTTTTGCTACCTTAATTGTAAGTGACACTGACAGTTTTATTTTCCCAGTTCAGCAGTGTTAGCAGAAAGATGAAGTTTGTGTATCCCCTACATGTCCCACTATGTCAAGCTGAATGCTGTCTGTGAGTTGATATATAAAATCTTTTTTTTTTTTAATGCAATCAATGGCTACAATTACTTCCTCTACTTTAATGCTTTTAACCTTTGCCCCTTGGAAATCTTTATATTACATTGTACCATATCCTCAACTAAGCAAAAGTAGTTGTGTATCATTTGATGTCACTTTTGTTTGTACTAATATTGTTCCTTATACAAAGAAGCAGCATAAGAAAAACTCATTTTTCCTCCTATTTTTCTATTTGATGCAAATAGGAAAAAAAACTTTGATCAGCAGTGTTATTCACTGAGATTTTCTATGTTTGCTTACTATAAGAGAGTAAAAAAAAAAAAGTAAGCATGGCAGAATTTAGTCTCAAATATTACTCTATAGACTATAACTATCCACTATATCCCAAAGACTGCAACAGCCAGATGTGGCAAATACCAGTCAGGTCATCTTTTTTGTAGCTGTGACGGTTTAAAATTAATCCGAACACTGCAAACAGTTTTTTGTTAAATTTAGTTTTAAATGACTGAAGCATTTAGACTTTTACAGTTTGCTATGGAAAGTGTTCTGCAGAAGAGTAGAACCTCAATCTTAGACTGTCTTCTGCAGGCTTTGATCTTCCTCCACTTTAGTCACACTGTCCTAGCTAATAACTATTTCAGGGCTACCCTCAGCCGTGGCCCTGCCTTTGCCTGACCTATTTGCATGCTAGACACAGAAAACGATGAGGTATGCCGGGATGCAGACACACACCCGGCTTTTGCTGCTAAGGCAACAGGAACAGGATGCGTTTTCTAAAGAAGGGGTGACGTTTCAGTCTTGCCAACACCCACCATTTCCCTCAGGAGTGGCCAACGTTGCCAGCAGATCTAGAAGCCATCTAGTATAAACACTAGGCTTAGCTTGGGTTTGTCTAACTGAGGTTAAGTAGAAAGAATGAATTTCAACGCTGCTATTTAGAAACTGAAATCTGGGTGCTTCCGTCCACCCATATCTATCAACACGGGGACAGCCCCCGTGCCTCCGTCCTGCGCTGCAACCCAAAGAAACACGATCTAATCCTTACGGTGCCTGTCTTCTCCATAACTGTGGCGCACGTCTTGGGCCACTTGTGGTATTATTTGATCTCAACTCTTTGATCAGATCTGTACATGTATACAGATGTTATGCTGAAAGGCAACAGTCTAAATAGCAGGTGGCTGCTCACAACCTTTTCACAAAGGTATTTGCACGCAAGCCTAGAAAAGCACAAGTGGATCTGTAGCTGTGGGTGGACACATGGAAAAAAAGAAGGAGCAAATTCATAAATACTGAGCTTATCTGTGCTCAAAAGTTCCTTAAACAAAGCGGCCTGAGAAGTTTCACTCCACAGCAAACAACTCTGTTTTGTGATGCTGGGCAGAGAAAACTCCTGCCTTTACCTTCCTGCAGGACTCCACGTCCCAGCAGAGGAATAGCTGGGAATGTTCTCAGGAACACGACAGCACAGGAAAGAATCTGTTAATTGTCTTTTGGAAGCCTTTTTCGTACACAGGAAGGGAGTGCCGTGTCCATTTAAAAAGAAATGTATGTGCTTGGAGCATAACACTTTCTGTGAGAATTCATAGGGGTCTGACATTGTGGAAAACATTATGCAGCCAGTTCACAAGGTATCAGATACCAACTTCTGTCAGCCTTTCGGATATCCTCACAGTTCATATGAAAAAAGTAGGAAACCCACTCTGCACCTCCCTAAATATGCATGAAATACATGAGTACTGCTGAGACATACACTATGCAGGAGCTCAAAGCCTCCCAAGCCAAAGCTGCTGCAGCAGGCAAGGGGAGAGGCTGCACACTGGCACTCTTACCCAGGACAGGAGACGTAAGTGCGACAAGATGCTCTGTCTCGCAGTTTTCTGTCATCCTCCGCTTGCCTAAATCTCTTTACTGGCCTTGCTGCAGTTTGGCAATTCTCCCGCAGGTCTGTGGGCAGGAGCAAGGGCTGCTGCTGGAGCGCCCAGGGAGCCCAGCATGGGCAGCACGTGGCCAGTTTAGGCCCCTCTTAATGAGGGGGCTAATGCTCCTCCCCAGCGTTGTGCTTATCACTGTAAGCTAAAGCTTTCCCGTGAGGCTTCAGAGCCTAGCATCAGCCTCAAAATGATGCTAGAAATGAAAATGGTGGAAAACGCTCAAGGTGTGTTAGAGGACAGGCTGTACGTTTTCACTGCAGATGATCACACCTCAACCAAGAAACTAGAATTGGATTGCCTCGCCCTTCCTAAATCCACTGACAGAAATCAGGTACAACGCTCACCATAAATATTATTTGCATATATATAGACTGAAGGCTAGAATGTTATTTATTACTCTTAGGCAGGCTCCTACTTTGATCAATGCAGTTAGAAAGTCTTTTTCCTTCTCCCTAAACTACATTTAGCTGGTTAAGTACCAGTAGTTAATGCATCATGGGAGTAACAAGTTCAATTATCTTTTTTAGTCACCCATGTCATACAGAAAATTCTAGTGGTTTTGGAAAGACAGAGACAAAGCGATAGGAAATATTTCTAAAAACAAGGTAAGTTTTAAAAGTTGTTTCCAAAATATAAGTTATAGTTATGTGCAATAAAAGGTTTTTAGTGATCCTCTGTCCCTGAAGAGTTTGCAAAAACATTTATAGCTTTACTTAATTGTTGTCACTGTAAGGTGATTGCTTGAAAAGTTTCTTTAAATGAAATTACATTTCTAGGCATTTTTTAAGAGGCTGTGAAATAGAAAATCCTGGTACTTCATGCTTACTCTGTTTCATTTTAAATCTACAGAACTATCCAAACAGTCTGCATAAAAGTATTAAATTCAGGAAGATAATTAGATTTACTGGAAAAACAATTATGTATCTGCATATTCAGGTATTTTATGTCCTCTGACATTTATTTTTCAGCTGCAATGTTTTCATTTTACTTAATTGCTTATGTGGAAGTTTCATTTAGGATAGCAAATAATAAAGGTGAGTGTTAACATTCTTGGCTTTCATGCAAAGGAAATCCTTCTGAAATATATCTCAGAGTACCTCGAATCTCTAGGTCTTCAGAATTTATATATGCCCTGGTCCAAGTTTATATCATCTAAACAGCAAGTGGCTATCCCACTCCACCCATTCAAAAGCTTTCTCCTTTCCAAAAGCTCTCAGCAAATGATTTTTTTTTCCCCCAGTACCTTTATTTCTCCTTGTATTCAACAAAAGCATGCTAATATTGCAGCAAACAAAGCTTCTCTTGTGAACTGGTCTCACTTCCGCAAAACATTAAGCACATGATTAACTTTCAATACATTTTTAAAATTTGAGATCAAAATATATCCCCATATGACAGATATATCTGATATATCACATATGTGAAAATAAACACGTGCTGAAATGCTTTGCCAAATATGAATGGCTGTCTTGTGTGCTGAAAGATAAGTATATGCTCAACTATTTGGATATTTTTTAGTATCACCAGAGTTTTGTTGTATGTATTTTCTGTATTTTTTAATAAATCCCATTAACAAACCATAAATACTTTTTAAAAAGGAGAGTTTTGATGATTTTATGAAGGGTTTCCATTCATTAAATGCTTAGGATCATGTTTTTTAAATGAATGTTAGTGCTTATTTCATATTTTTGCATTACTTAAATGAATTACTTTTATGAAGTACATTACTTTATGAAGCAATGTCTTTGATTTAACTGAGCAAAATTATGACCTTTCCCTTTCTTGATTTTATATATAGAATGTGTGATTTAATTTCCTCTTCTTTTATTGTTTCTTTCATTCACTTAAGCTACTACCATTGTGCTTTTTGTTTTGTATGCATGAAATTTACCCTTAAAATGAGGCAAATAATGAAAATTCCCCCAGAACTTCATGTTTTTTTGTTTGTATGTTTGTTTGTTTTTTGGTTAGTTAAAGCTAATAGTTCCACAGGGAGTAGATGCTAAAAGTTACACTCTTCTATACAAGTTCAGATAACAATTCAGTACGATCCTGATTATGTGTCCAAGCTCTGTAATTACCATCTATGCTTTCTTTCCCAAATGAAATACAATAGTTTCTGAACAGAAGATTGTGTGCCCCAGAAGACTCCTGATGCATGATTATATTAAGGCTGACATTTAAGTGCTAGGTAAGTAATATGTAAAGAAGCTGGTGGATAAAACATATAACTGTAACAAGAGTTACAAAAAAAAAAAAAAAAATGTAAAGACATGCCATATTCTTTGCAGATAATTGTATTATGTACTGCACCTCTTTATCATAGCCACTCACCTTTTGCTCACTGAGCTGAACATTATACAATTGGTCTGCTATTTTGTACAACAAATAAAATGAGGGCAGGACCTCAGCTGGGGCTTTTGGGTGGCAATGCTATTACTGTTATTGCTATTACTCTTCCTGTTATCATTGCAATACTATAATATATGCTACCCTTCTAGCCCTTCTCAAAGTGTCCCTTCATGAGCCAGCAGGAGAGCCAATGGGACAGTCAGCCAGTTCCTTTTCCTGCCTTCCCAAATCCCAATTATTAAAAAAAAAAAAAAAAAAAACTTGAATGGCAGCCAAATAATGAAATAATTGTGCCTAGTTTTCACATAAAAATCACAAAGAGATTTCCTCGGACATTTTGTTTGTTTGTTTGTGAGAGTATTCAAAATATCTGAATACAGGTGAAAGGGCAGGCGAAAACATGCAATGAGAATTTACATCAAATAGTGATGAAAAACCTTCCAAAGCTGTGCTTTTTTTTTTTTT